>CM075857.1:10277669-10535169 GCA_037975125.1 Latrodectus hesperus | reverse complement strand
ATTTTGTGGTCTTCCCTTTTATGCCCCTGTGGAGCGTGTTCATTTTAGGCAAATGATGTCACACGATGCAGTTCTACTAAAAATTAAAAAGGGAGTAAAATGCGCAAATATTTTTTTCATTTTAATGTGCGTTTGAAGTGCAATAAATGCCTTTGAAATGCATATTTGTATGCCATAAAAATGGAAGGTGGCAATGAGTTATTTCCTTTCACTTAAAACTGTTAAGAGATGAATTCTGCAAAGTAAGAAATTAAAAAATCATTTGAATTCGCCTTACTCTTTCCAATTTCTAACTGCGTGTTATCGGAATATTTAGAATTAAATTCTATCTGTAATCTAGTTCGTAAAGCATGCGGAACACATCTTCATAAATAGTTTTCGATTTTAAATTTTTTGCATTTGAATATAGTTAGAGAAAGATTAAACTCAGCTTTGAAAACAATTTATTATTGTAATGCTAATTTATTTTACATTTCAAAATGATTCTTATATTATTAAGCAAAATTTCAATCGATTCGATCGACATTAATAGTGTAGGAAGAATTATCTGCGCGCAAAAAAATTATTTAAAAGCAAAAATACTAACTATCTATATTTTCATGTTGACTGTACCTCCATGAATCTCCTTCTCTCAGAATACGTAAGAAGTTTAAAAATACTTTTTTAAAATTTATTTATATTTTATTTATTCTTTTTTTTAAAGTATGTGGTCTTGTAAAGAACACCGTCAAAATGCTGATAATAGAGTGCAAATATGCAGTTAGGAGTTAAAATTCAGAGAAAAGTTCCTTTGAAGAAATTCTTTATTATTTGAGTGTGACAAAAAGGGTGTGAGCATGTACTTCACTCCCATTCGAAAAAACAGAAAGTTGTTTTCTTCAAATATATCAGTCTAGATTTTATTTTTAAGCAAAAATTAGTTTATATCTTATAGACCGACAAATGGGATTTCTATATAACAAATATTAGAATAAAAAGCAGTTATTTTGTTTCAATAGGTGCCAGTTGAGCACTTGACCCCATGAAGCTTCAGAGTATTTCGATACCTATCTACCGCTGTTAAACAGTGCCTAGTATTGAACAGGAAACCTTTTCTTGTAAGCGCACTGCTTACCATTAAGTCATAGGCGATGCACTTCATAAGTCTGGATTGGCAGGCTTATGGAGTGCTTTGCCATTGATAATTTAAAACTTCATCCAATAGTAAAATCTTGCAAAATCTCTCAAACCATAAAAAAAATTCTAAATACACATTTTTATTTTTCAGCGATTGGAATTTTGCTGTTAATATGCCTGTTACGAGCTTTTTTCTTAAATAAAATACCTCGTAACAATAAAATAATTTGTTATTGACGTATTTTCATGAGAATGTTCACACTTTATAATTGACACTGGATAGATGAATAACGGAAAATGACAATCCCCGCTAACATATCCGAAAAACACATTTTAAAATTATGTTCATCATGAGGCAACACAATGAATAATAGTATTAAAATGCATGTATTTCTTCAAATATACCTCTTTTTATTAATTTTTCAAACGTGTACGTTTTAAACCTCCACAATGTTCTGTAAGAATCTGGGGGAAAATCTAAAATCTTTTATAATTTATTTTCATTTAATTCCAGTGTTAAATTAATCATTTTGTGATTTGCAAACAAGATACACAGTTTCATGTGAATTCCTACTAAGAAGTTACTCGTTAAGATAAGGTTAAACCTATGCAAATGCAGCAATAATTGCATCAAAAATTCCTCTCACAGTCGTTCCCTCGCAAGTTACCGACCGCTCTAACACGAACTGTTACATCATCAACCGCAACTCCTTCTTAGATGAAAGAAAAGCAGAAAAAAGGATTCTGAATGAAATTAGAATAATTAAAAGAGGCCGTGGTTTGATTGTGTGTGGAGTCGTTTCTCAGAACCTTGACACGAATGTTCCGAAATGAGCGTTTCGAACAGAGCATTAATTGGCATGAATGGCAGCAGAGAATGAGCCAATTATTCAGTCGAAAAAATATACTTTTCATTCTTTGCCTAAAATCATGGGATGCAACGGCGATGCCTTCACTGTTCGATCCATTCTCATTAACCTCTTATTACATCCACAATTTCTGCAATTTAATTGGGGCAAATAGAACGATTCCCCTTCAAATCCATTTTCAGAACAGCAGCAGGAGACATGGAAATCCTACCTAAAATTGAAATGTTCCAGAAAAGTCCATCGTGATTAACTTGACATACATAATTCAAAAGTTACATTAATTTCATCACATATTGTTAATTTTAGCAAGTTAATCGAAACAATATACAAATTTACTAGTAAAGTTTCAAAGAAAAAAAAAGTTACGATGCAGTATTATTAAGTTACTCTCACAGTCTAATATAATTATATAATTACTGAATAAAATTAATTATTATATAGCGAATTTTTAATTTAAAAAAATATTTTTTTATTTTGAGTTTGATTTTGGATTCACCAAATAAAATCGCAGAGATATACAGTATTGTACATCTAAAATTATGTATTAACATTTTATATTTTCTCAATACATTCTTCAAGCATATAATGTAAAATATTACGTATTGTTTTTTTACTCAACATTATAATAAAAAAATACTAATACTTACTTAAATGCACAAATTCTCATCCAGTAATTAAAATGCGGCTTTTTTTAAAGAAGGTGTTAATAAAATTAGTTTGACTCCATAACAAGAAACAAAAATACTTTCGTGGCTGAGCTGATGAATCTATAGGATTTCCATGAATTCAATTCCCACCCCATGGTTATAAAGTTTATTTTTTAAATGAATTCAGAATTCCCTTTAAAAGCAACCTATATATATATATATATATATATATATATATATATATATATATATATATATATATATATATATATATATATATATATATATATATATATATATATATATACGTGTGTGTGTGTGTGTGTGTGTATGTGTGAATATTTAAAATGTATACATATATATATTTAAAATATGAAGATAAAATTTTAATTATTTAAATAAATGTACAGAATAAAAGGAAACTGGAAAAACACTATAAATCAAATTAAATAAAGTACCAACATGGCCACCTTCTTTAGGAGGTGTTGACTACATTGGCAAAAAGTATGGTTTTTCTGCAATAACCTGAGACTGAAGTCTAAATGAAGCTATTACACAGCGAAGATATACCAAAATATTTTTAAAATTTAAGATGGTAAAACTAATAAAATTTTCGTGTACAAAAAATGCCCATAAAATAGCAAACCAGAAGTTGTTATGTAGAATTTTTAGCACACAAAAAACAGCACCCATGAAATATCATGTGCAAGAATAGCAATAGAGGCAAACATTCGTGCACATAAGACATAGAAAACAATAATTACAGTACAACAAACTAAACAATAGAGTACATACCCCAGTATCAGTACCTAACAACGTCAGTATATGTGCTGCTTCATGTGCAAAATATTACAATAGAGCAACAAAACAAACATCATGACCATCAACACTATTGTTAGGTATGACGACAGAGAAACAAACGAAACACGAGTACCTATGAAGCATCATGGGCAAACAAGACATTAATAATCATACACACGCTGCAGCATTCTTTATCCATTAGACTTAAATTGGTCTAAAAATTTTACTCCACATGCAAGAGATAGTTATTTGAGCAACAAATATATCGGTACACATTTAATTTATCGATGTAGCACGTTATATTATGAGGAGAAAATGAGTAAAAATAAATAAATAAAAAAAGCATCGTGGCCCTGAAAGCACTCTCAACCTTTGAACGCCTTCTTCGAAGTCTGAACTCCTCAGCCATCTCGCATAAAAATACTAAAATTTTTCTACTTTTCTAGTTACTAGTGACGTTAAAGGTTGCCAAGACATGTTTAGCGAAATCCGCAATGCTAACCGGAATATTGAAGCGGCACACATTTTTGAGCAATGTTGGTAAAAATGCCATAAAGTTAGAAATACGGGGGGAATTTTTCACTTTTATTATTTATTGCTCTGGACATACAATACGGTGAATTTGGGAATAATTACATATTTCAGAGTAGCTCAAAAGTTTTGACATTGCTCACTTTGTGTACTAAGAAGGCACTGATATTGATAATTTTATGATTTGGGCAATTGTGTAATATCGTTTAAGCAAAAAGTAGATTGACACAATTTATTTTAGATTCTTTTTATCAAGACAAGTAAAAAGTTGAAGATATCAGAAAAAATTCATGTCTCTGATGAAAGATATTCTAAATATAATTGCCAATTAAAAACGTGGATTAGAGAGTACTTTAAAGCAAATGGCGACTTGTGGTTTCAATATTAGTGTCGATACCGACTCCTAATTTATCTCCAAACTTTCGACTATCGATGATCAACAACTGAACTGAACACTTATTAATTCTGCAAGAAAACTTAAATAGATTATAAAGATATTCATCGCATGTTTTTGAATACATTAATAAGAGGCCAGCAGTAACATACTAAGGTTTGTACTTTAACTGAGTTCATGTCTATGGCAGAGATTTCTGCTCTACAGCCAGTTAAAAGATGTAGATCAGTTCGGCAGACATAAGGATGCTTCACTAACTCAAGTATTTCTTATACTTTTTATCAATTAAATATTATGAAAGAATAATTTTGCTAAATTATTTTGCGTATTGAGTTAAAGTTATGCAAAATTTATTCCTATATTGTTTCATTCAGGTTGCATTTTGAGAAAAGAGCAATCATTTAAAAAAAAATAATAATAATAATTTATTGCAATATAGCTCAGCTGGAACTTTTATCAATGTTATATTTGACGAAATATTCATTATGCAAATCTTTCTACAACCAAATTTACGAAGTATTTTCCTTAATGCTATATTCTGCGATTAAATATTATGCATTATTTATTTAAACAAAATTCTATATTCCATTTATGTAACTTCTGAACACCATATATATATATATTATTGACTTCATCTACAATACCATTTATCAGCTTATATTCTTAATGGCATCAACTTTCTTTCACTCGGGAAATATAATGGGTTTCATTCACTACATTGAAGAATACGCTTTATTT
The DNA here is from genome assembly GCA_037975125.1 of Latrodectus hesperus. Classification (NCBI taxonomy): domain Eukaryota; kingdom Metazoa; phylum Arthropoda; class Arachnida; order Araneae; family Theridiidae; genus Latrodectus; species Latrodectus hesperus. The sequence continues at coordinate 10,530,073 of CM075857.1, read as the reverse complement.
CGATGAGTAAACTCTATGCTTTCATCCTTTAAATAAATTGCGTTCACGTATACGAAACTTGAAGCATTCGATTAAACTAAATGAAGATGAATTTTTTTATTTTTTTGACTGTCATGCTGCAGTTCACCAATGTAAAAAAAGTTTGAAAAACATGCAATAGAAATTAATTACTTGTTATTTCACGATTGGGCCTTTATTTCAAAATGCTTAATAATTAATCTAATTGCACAGAGAGAAAAGAAAAATTTAAAGAGATTATCTACTTTACCTTCTGAGCTCAAGGTAAATAAATGGACAAAGTACTTGTTCTTATGAGCATAAAATTACTTAAACTATTCATTTGAATGAGGCACGAAACGCGTTTGTAATGAGGTTAAAAGGAAACGATTTTTCTTGTTTTTGAAATGACAAGTTTAAATGTTTTAAGGTATTGACGGCTGTAGAACTGTGTAAATGATAACATAGAATGATTCGCTTCTATCATTTTATGTACACCAATGCAGAAACATCTGCTTGAGAGCATCGCACGCGGGAGGCGATCAAACTGAATTTTTAATAAATCACTCGTTGTCTGCTATCGCAAGCCTTTTAACATTATTCATAGTATTCTTTTCGAAAATAACTTATGTGTTGAAACAATTATTGTTTTCCATATCAATAATGATATGGCAAACTCTAAATGGCTCTTTTATTTCAATTTGCTGTGAAATACTTACTCCTTTGTCACTGCAACGAACAGATGTTACATAATGAGCGCAGGTGTCAACCCGACACAGTAGTGCTGAGCCCGGATAGTAGCTAAACACTCAGCGTTGCACTAAAAAAGAATTTTGAAAACAACACTATGATTGTTAACACATTCTGTCAAAACATTACAAGCATCTACAAAAGAACAAATTAAACCTAAAAGATTATTACTCCATTTTTTTGTTCTACACGTACGAACTATTTTGAGTTCATTAATCAGACATCGGGAGATAATAGTTGCTTTATTATCCGTTGATAATCGAAAGAGTTGTTTGTGATACTAAGCAATTCTGTCTTTTGAACACGTGATTGATAAGTTCAACAAAAAATTTACAAAAATAAAAGGCAGCATAACACTTTTCTATTATACAAAAATTTTAGGAATAAATATGGCAATGTAATAAAATTGCATACTTAAATCTAAATTAATCAGTAAAAATAAAAGACACTACAAATTGTTGAAATGTGAATAAAAATTAACTGAAATTTGCGTTTAAAGAAAATATCGTATATGGAACAACTGAAATATGCTTACGCATATTTCAAAACAAATAATGTTAAAAACAAAAAATGAAATTAATTTGAAAATTGTGGTTATTCTGAACTTTTAATATTTTTCCCAAGTATTCTTTCATTGATTTCGCATGAGATATTTTTCAACAACTGACATCAATTTCTTTTCTGACACCTACAGAGTTCACCAAATATTTTGCTTGAAAAAAAGAATACCAAAATAAAATAGAAAAATAGTAGTTTTAATTTTTAACTAAGAATTGGGTTTGGCAATTATAATTTTCTAGAAATACAACTGTGCATCAAATTCTAAAATTTTAAAGCGGACTTAGAATTGTTATTTAGAATAATCTTCAGATTTTAAAATAATAAAAAATAATTTTTTAATCTAAACTTAAAAAATTTATATTTAAAAAATGAAATTTCATATTATATCCGAAATATAAGGCATCATACTTGTTTTATGTTAACTTTGAAGTAAAAAGAAATCACATTTTAATTTTCTAATCATGGTATTTAATGTGGAAAAAATATTTTCTTCAATTTCTCTTTTGGTAATTCATTTTCAAAGTATAATTCTCTTTTTCTTTAAATGTACGATTTGTTGATAGATATAAAAACATTTTTGATTTAATTTTATATTTAAAACGCGCATTCTCTTCAGAAATTATCCACAAATAATTTTTACAAATCATTCGGCTCTAAATTCGAATAAAATCTGAGGAAAAAATTTCACATTTTTTATTCACCAAGGTAAAGATCATTTATATTTTTCTTCTAATTTTGCTAGTATAAGATTAGTTTGATAATTTTTGTAACATAATCATTCTTGAGAATGCAGCATAATTTACTAATTGTTATTTGCTAGGTTTTATTTATTTATTTATTTTTTTTGTGGATATCCATCATTCTACAATTGCTCCAAAAGCAAAACGACGAGTTGAATCTAGTTTTTTAAGCATTTATCACACTACACTTTCTTCTTAAAATATTTTAAATGCTTAGAAACAACTGAATGAACATTTTATTTTGTTGAAAGTGAGTTTGTAAAATGAATTTTCTGTATGGATTTTAAATTTATTTTCAATAAAAAAACTTCATTACATTTCTTAAAGAGTTCTACCCCATCCTCCAATATACAACATAAGCTTTTTAAGTCTGTTTCTCTTTTTCTATGGGTTTGAAAACAAGACGAGCGCAACAAATGATTTTCCCAACAATTCTTCAAAAAAAAAAAAAAATCTTTTCTTAAATTTATGAAAAATGCCTATTTTTATTTTTCTCACTCTTTTCCTATAACAAAAATATCTGATAGGTAATATACGAGATTGTTCGTACATTTATGCTACAATATAAAAAAAAAATACTTGAACTAAGATCGACACATTCTTATAGAATATTCGCAGTGAAATCAAATTTGCCCAGTTCTAGGTTGGACATGTAGCTCGTATCACACACAAAATTCGCATATGACAGAAAAGAAATTTTTCTACTGGACCATATAAAAAGACAATTTAAAATGTTTCGAAAAAATACGATGTGAGTTTTGAGAATTATAAACAAATAATAATCAATTAACATTGTGCAACAGATAGCCAAATACTGCTGCAAGGATTTTGGTCATTCCTAGCGTATTTACCAAGAGCTTCTTACAAAAAGTGGATTGCATCCACGTATCACCAGGGAAGAAACTTGGGAAAACATCCGAATGTTAAGTGATATGCGCACACAGACAGCACCCCCTAGAATACAAGGTCGTGACGTCACTGTAGTTGTTGAGTGGTAGAAACCGGAAGCAGCAAGCTGCTTCAAAAAAAGCAAATTGCAATCGTGTAAATTGACCGTTGGATTAATCCATTTCATATAAAAAGTAAGTTCGTCATTCTCATCACAAATGCATACTTTAAAAAGAATGTTGATTAGTGCTAATTAACTGATGATGTGCTGAACATTGTTATCATTTAATATGAATTCCTTTTATTCACTGCATTTTTTAACGTGTAAAATCTTTGCGATCTGGTCATGGTGCTTATGATTAGTGAATATAAATGTAATAACGATGGAAATATCATGTGAATTTTAAATTGCTTGTGATCTTGATATATTTTATTCAAGTGCAATAATAATGCATAAAAAGATACACATATTTTATTGTAAACTAAATCATTTTATAATCAAATGAACAATAATTGAGTATAATATTAATTTCATTTTGTTAAAATGTTATTCATGCATATAAAAGTATTGTAAAATTAAGTGCTATATTTAAAACTATATTGTTGATAAAATATTTTTATTGCTCATTAGCATGTGTTTGCAAACCTCAATCATTTATGTAACACACACATTAACTTTGATTATGTTGCACTTAGAAGAAAGAAAATCTGTGTGTGATTATAAATATATCTCAGTATAAAATATATAATTAATAAAAAATTTGTGTTTAAATAGTGGCACAGTTATTGTGGGTGTTAAGCATTGAAATTGGATGTATGCTTTACCTCAAAAGAAATCGATTTGAATACTGCATTCTTTTAGTTTTAACGGTTATTGACAATTGCGTAATCCATTTCTTAAAAAATCTTAGTGTTTTAAAAATTATTTCTTCCAGAGTTTTAATATGAAGCTAAATAATACATTTTATGAATATAGTTATTAATGTGAATCATAATTGGGCAATTTTTTAACACTCATCTTACAGATGTGTAAATATATATATATATATATATATATATATATATATATATATATATATATATATATATATATATATATATATATATATATATATATATATATATATATATATATATATAACTTTAGGTTTGTGAAGCTCACTTCGGGACTGGAGACGCAATAAGGGAGTACAGTATCCAAGAATTTGAAATTGTGGCTCCTACTACAGCAGCACCTTTGCAGTACTACAGCAGCCTGTAGTACTGCAACCTTTGCAGAAAAGTACATTGAAGTGAATTACTGTAAAACTTCATTGTTATCATTTCAAGCTTTTAAATAACATAAATCAGTGAAAAGCTTCAGAATTAAGTCTTTAACAAATCTTTAACATATCATTTAATATTATATTCATGTATATGATTTTCTGCTCATAATGCCTAATATTCTAATATGATATTTTGATGAACAAACTTCTGAGTATATTACGTTAACTGTAATTTGGAAACTTTTCGATTTAAATTAAATTTAAAATTATTTTTATAATGGTTTTTTAAAAGTGTGTGACAAAGTCGTGCTTACATATGAATAAAATTAACATGCAAATAAGTACTATTAAAATTTAGTGAGGCTTTACTCCATGCATACATATTTTCACCAGTTAACAAATTGTTGTTTTCTATGATAATTTACAAAACAGCTTAAATAACCAATCAGGCATTTTATTTAATGTTGTAATAAAAATTGATATTAATATTGATTTGACATTTTCTTGTGATGCCTTTCTTTCTTTAAAATGAAATTAAGAATCAGAATTATTCAATTGATAAAGTATTAAATTGATTTAGTGATAAAGTTTTAAAAACAGCATCTTTAAAATTAATTAAGATACCAGCTGTTTTATTCTTTGTAAAAAAAAACTTGCATTTATATATCTTTCATATTTAAATTAATTATAAGATAATAATTGTGTGTGTGAAATTAGCCTTGTAGTGTTAAAAAAAATCATGTAAAAACATTTTTTGGTGTGTATGTTGTCACTTATGTTTAAAATTTCATAAAGTAACACATAACGAAAAATATAAAACTGGCTTGTAATTTGATTTTCCTTATTCATTGTGAGATCACAAGAAAAATAAAGTTATTAAAACTTTAAAAAAGGTATAAAAGTGGTTATTTTTTTAAAAAATACTATACCTATATTTTTATCATTTCAAATTCATTGCAAGATCCTAGCAAGGCAATGTTTGCTTATAAAAAAATTTTACTTGTGTTTAAAATTAAGTAAAATTACACATGTTTAAAAAAAAACCCTCTTATTTGTTATGTCACTTGTAATTTGGATTGATTTTTCTCATTCATTTTCCAGAGTTTTAAATTTCATTTTTCTTGAACAAAAATGTAACGAGGGTTATTTTTTAGAAAATGCTCATTCGTATTTCTCTAACATGTTCAAATTAATTGCATGCTAATGATTGCGTGAATGTTTGTATTCGGCCCTCGGCGTTGGACTTAAAATCGTAGCAAGAGAATGTTTACGCCTATGTATTCTTAACTATACATTATTTATAAAAAAATATAGCTCTAAATGTGTGATTTTATGCTAATCTTTAAATTTGATAAAGATACAGTTTAAAAATTCCGGCATAATCTATATATCACTGTTAATTTTTTTATCCATTTTCAGATTAGTTTTAGCGATTTCATTTTTCTTGAACCAATATTTAAATTCAAATGACATTTGGAACTTTTAAAAATCATTTCATGCCAATATTGTTGAATAAACTGCTTTAAATATTAAGGGAGATTTTTCTCATGCGATTTAAAACTTTTAATTGAATTAATATGATTGATTTTTCTCATAAATTGTCAAACAGAATAAAAATGTGTAATAGTTTATTATATATTTTTAAAATTTATATTTTTACCATATGTAATGAGTGTTATAATGCTTATTTTCCTTCCTAAGAAAGATGATTTATAATTTTTTAAATGAAAATATTTACATTTGGTGTTTGTCAATTATAAAATGTTATTAAATAAATTATTTTCCAAAATTTTGATAAAATTTGAAAAAAAAACTGTTTATAAATTATTATTTTATGTTTATTTTTTGTGTGTGTTGTGCGTTAATAAAAATATTTGGTTTACCTGCTTTGACTTTATTTTTCCATTTAATAGTCTTTCACAACTTATCAAATGAAACTTAATTAGATTATTTTGCATAATTCCATCCTAGTAGATGCATTATTTAAAATTTCTATAAAATATTTTATACTATCCCCAAAATTATATAATTTGTTATTGTCGAATAACTCATATTAAAAAGTTGAATATAAATGTATGATAAAAATTATTAAAACCATTATATCTTTCAATTTCTTCATTCTATAAAAGAAGAATTAAAACAGTTTCCTGAATTTCTAAATGTTTAAAAGCTACAGTAAATCATGAAAAGGGTACGTTTTCTACTCTAGCTTGCTGCTCGTATTACAATGAAATGACACAGAATAAGCAAATAGTTGCAGAATTGAAACGAAAAGCTTATGTAAGGAAACTTTTATAAGCTGTACATATATACATTTTTCTATAAATAGCAAATTTTTTTAGTAAAAATCTAATAGAACATGAAACAAAATTCAGATATGGTATTTGAAGAGAATTCTTAACAAATATATTTCCCAGAATTTAAAAGTAAATATATTTTTCAAAGTTCGTTTCACAATCACTCAATGCGTCGGTTGTATTAAACTAGTTTCGTTCTTTCACTCCACCACTACTGTGACGTCACGAAATCAGTTGGCAGGTCTTGCATTCTAGGGGGCACAGGACAATAACGTAGCTTTCATATTCCAGTTTCAAACAGCGAAGTGAATCGAAATTTCGGCCTTCTCTTCCATGAAGCTCATTTCTATTTTCGGGTCACCCAGTGAGCTCCATATTTTATAACAATCAAAAATAGTAGATGAGGTGTTTAAAATCAGCAGTACTAATTTTATGAGTAATACTTATTGAGTACTCTGTTGCTTCTCAGCAGTTCGGGTCTCAGCCACGCTCCTCACGGATCCTTCCTGCGGGAAAACAAACAGCAGTTTTCACTGCTATCAAACGGACAATTTAAATTTTATTTCGGATTTGGAAATGGTCCAACCGGAGTTACAACAACTTCACCTGCAGCAGCAAGGAAGGCCGAGATGGAAGAGCTTATGCTAAAGGGCTCTCCAAACAACGCATTGCCGCTCTAGAAGAACTGATCTTGAGGACTAAAAAGCAAATAGAAGCTGCAACTGCTGTCTTCAGAGAAACTTTAAGGACATCCAGTGAAGGTAGTTATGCTGTTTCTCCCCTTCCAGTGAGTGAACCTCGTGTCTCTAATGCTAACGTAAATTCATCCAATGTTGCTGAATCATCTAAAACAAAAAAAAAAAAAAGAAAATAACCCTGAAAAAGCATTCAGTGGATTTTGTTAAGTCAAAAAAACCCGCGAAAGTTACGTTGGAGGAACCATCGGTTCCCGAGCAACCCCCCCAGTCACAGTCCCCCCCTCCGCCGTGGAAAAAATACCATCGATTCCATCAAGATACGGAGACGACCCTATCGAATTTATTCGAAATTTAAAAACAAATTTTAGCCATGAATTTGAGTCCAAGACCGCTGGTCACAGTCTGAAAATTTTTGTAAAAACTCCAGAAGCTCACAGGGAATTAACCAAGTTATTGATGACCGATCTATTGAGAGAGAGTATATACTCACTAAAAATAAAAATCAGAAACCCAAAAAATATGTGATTCAGGGTCTCCCCATTACAACTAAAATTCTGGACATTGAACATTAAACTAGACGTAAATCTAATAGGATTTTAATTCGCCAGAGTGAGTCAAATGACTCATCCCAAAAATAGCAATCTCATGCCCTTATTTTGTAAACATCTTTTCTGAGCTCGAAGGGGCTTCTATGTATACGATAACTAAACTCTGCCATATTTCTAGGGTGTCAGTGGAGCACTACAGAGGATCCAAGTCAGTGATGCAGTGCTTCAAATGTCAGCAGTTCTACCACTCGGCTGATATGTGTCATTTAAAATCCAAATGTGTTAAGTGTGCTGGCGCACATAACACAAGAGACTGTCCTCACGATAAAGTAGAAACATCAAAATGTTCAAACTGCCAGGGGGTAACCACCCTGCCAATTATAAAGGCTGCCCGAATCCAGTGAAATTTAATCTTTCAGTATGGGCATAAAAACCCAACAAAAATCCAATATAGTGAGACCAGGAGTCTCGTATGCAAGATACATCCCCCATCCCCACCTTGTTACAGAACAAAGCTTTTTCAGAATCACCAGGAAATTTTTCAGACCTAATTGTTCTAATTAATAAAATAAAAGCTAATTTTAAGGGCATCCCCATTAATAAATTAATAAAATACCTTAAAGAAATTAAGTTTCCTATGGACAAGGTATTCAAATTAACTCAATACTTTCAAGATATAGAAAAATAAATTTAACTTTTGTAATTAGACCGAAATATTAAATATAAATTCTTCCTTATTTAAATTTAAAATAAATCAAATTTCTGTTCATTTTAAATTAATAATTTACTTAAAATTAACGCTTAAAATGAAGCAGCTCACCTAGTCTGATTTTTAACCAAGCTCCTCCCACTTATGTTTTTAACCAATGATATGCCAGTCAGTTACAGTTAACGCTCACCAATAGGTCCCATGGTCCTAGGTACCTCAAGAAAACAGGCGCTGTTGCCAGCCCAAGTTTGTGCTTTTCAGCATTAGTAAATGAGTCTTACTGCATTTTAGAGCAATAAGCAATAGTAGATGTATGCAGACTTTTCTAGTCTTACATTAACAGTGTTACTCTCATCTAATACATAGTTTTACGACATTCAAGAAGATTATACCACTTAGAAAAATGATTAACATTTGAAAGTTGCTGTAAATTATTTGTACACTTTTTAAATTCCGATACATAACCAAGCAATTATGGTTACAAATAATATTTTTTTCCCATAAAAATTCATAAGAGAAATTAATCAAATTTTAGACTTCAAATAGAAAGCATTTATTTTATATAATATATATATATATATATATATATATATATATACTTGTATACATATATAACTGAGAATTGTTGGGCAATACTAATCTAAGAATTAGTTCAATAAATTCGAGTACTTGCATACGCGACAAACTTTGTAAACAAACTTTGTAAATTGAAATATTGTTATTATTTTTTGTGTTTTCATTTCGACGCTGGTGACCAGAGTCTTAAGAGAAAACACTTGGTCACACCAAGTGGACTTAAGGTGGTTGCATTGCAACACCGCGTGACTTGCCTTCTGAGAGAAAAGGCAGAGTACATAATAGAAAATAATTAAGAGGAATTTGATCGCGTCCTTATCGGAAAACATAAATGATCAGCCTCGTCAGTTTTGTGCGATAAGCAATGACGGTGAAACTATTGTGAAGGGAAAATTGATTCCAGTACAAAAGAGAAAGTTATCAACTTTGTTCCAAGGAAAACGTGGACCTTTCACAGCGGGAGATGCCATCAATCAACTGAAACGAAAAAATAATTTCAGATTATAGCCTCATCTGCTGAACATGGAGCAAAATTCGTCGAAAAATTACGATAAGCAATTTATGTAACGCATAAATGCATTGGCTCTTATTCTTAAACTGATATTTTAAAACTGTCTCAGACATTTTGTGGTAAATTATTTTTAAGTCCTATGTACTTTAGCGTGAATTTCAGTACTGACTGAAAAATTTACATCACATTTTTAAAAATTATGAATTTGATTTTCAGTTTTATAAAATTCGTCGGTGTCACTGAATTTTTGCGCCCGTCTTTGAAAAACCGTAAATCATCCAACTTTCAAGCTTTATGAGATAGATTTGTTAATAAATTATTGAATCAGAAAAATTATTAAAATTCAGTATAAGATTATGTTTATTTATTATTTGTGTGTTAACGTTGATCACTCCGAAACCTCGGATGCTTTAAATGAGAAAAAAAATAGATATTTAGTGGATATTTTGGACTTTTGCCGATAAATATTTTAGGGAAAATGATACTACCACAATCGTAACTACTGATCTGTAGCAGATCGCTACATATCGATATATATCATAATCATTACTTATCATTATGCAATGACATGATAATAAAATATATTAAATACTTTCACCTCACTAAAAATGAAGAATTTAATTTAAAACTTATGTATTATGTGTACAGTGTCTGAATAATTTTAAAAATTGTATCATGATGTCTATGATTTTATTTCAGTAAAATTTTCAAAGTGAAGCTGATAACATTTTTGTTAAGTAGCACGATATAATAAATGAATTATCAATACCAATTAACTTCTGGAAACTCTTCAGCCTTGTAAATTATATTATAAAGCTTTTAAAATGTTTTTAAGTTGAAATTATTAATGAGAATTTCAAATTGATGTAATATTTATGGGATGTAACAGAACACTCAAATATTACTTTTCATGCTATCTATAATTGCTCTTATGTTTTTCAACAAATTTGCCTCTTTAGATTATTAAATAGATTGAATATTATTTTCCCCGTTTAAAACTTCTTATATTCAAAATTGATATTTTTTTACACAAATTTCTTAGTTAAACCTTGAGGAACAGCGTATAAATTATAGGGAAATGAATTTTAATTTTTACAATCCTACAAAAATTAAAACAGCTTTCAAAATATTTGTGGATGCAAAAAACATACTCATTTTTTTCACTCAATTTTCTTTTTCTCTAATTCTATATATTTTGCCTTTTTTGTTACTTTATATTTACATTACATCTATTTATTACGAACACAATTTTTGCTTTGTTAAAAGAAAAAATAATACAAAATAATCACAAACGCTAATTATTTTCTGAGTAAAAGCATAACATTTATTTTAAAATGCCATTGAAAGCATATCACTTACGGGGAAAATAATATTCAATCTATTTTTGAGGGAAAAGAGATCAAAATAGAGACAAAATTGTTGAATATACACAGGACTTAACATATCTGAGGTGTACAAACTAAATTTTCAGAGCTGGTTTTCATTTCCAATCTCTGACGTGGGGATTTGAAATTTATTTTTAACTGTGGATCCAGGCCAAATAAGGCTATGTTAGGCAAAAATAGCCATAGAAAGATAAGCGAACCGGAGCAAGAAAATTCTCTGCAATCCATTTGAAACATGTTTGCGATTGAAAGAAATCATCAGCAGTCCATTGCAAAACGCTCAACTGACACCGAATTCAATATATTTTTAATTTAATCAAAGGGAGGGAAAATCAACAAGTGAAATATTTTTAACCTCTTAGTGATTTTGAATAATATCTAAATCTTTAAATAAAAAAAGATACCTAGATAATTATTTGTAACCGAGTGGTTTATTTTCTTATTCAACACACACATTCCGATAAACTGGGAGCTATTTTATGGCTACGATTTCGTTAAGGAGCTATGATTCCAAAATAATATATCGTTAATTGACTGATCCTAAATGCGATTTTAAGTAGCAACTATTCTACAAACGTTTTTGTTAAGCAGCAGTGAAATAAGATTTCCTTTAGCTGGTAGGATTGTAAATACATTTTCCTAAACTAGTATTTCCTTAAATAGCTTCATTTCTAAACACGATAATAATTCTAGTTAAATATTTGATTTTCATCCAGTGTTGCAAGCTCAGCGCCTGTCCGAGGGAAAAGTGCGCTGGACGGTTGGAATCCTCGAGACCTCGGAGCCTTTTTAAAAAGTATTTTCAAGAGTAAAATGCAGGACCACATGGATTGTCCCTCCAGAGTGGCATCGAACATTCTCGTCCGGAAGGCTTCTCGCCCATTTTCGAAGTGGTCACCTTAGACCATTAAAGTTTTCTGGAAGTTCTAAAAAATTCGAGACCTGCTGTTTCGCTGAACTATCTGCGCCAGAACATATCCTTGAGTGCCTGGGGCTATCCAAGCATGATTTATAGGACGATCCTTTGATAGAGCTGGATTCTTTTGGGGTGTTTAACGCTTTGAACCTGGTCACCTGTTGAATGTCTCCTTTGGCTGTAGGCCAAAGGGGTCATTCAACTGGCTGTCCAAAAGGGACATTCAACAGCAACACCATGTCTCGTCTGAGGGAGTGGCTGCTTGGGATTTTTCCAAGTTTCTCCCGCGTGTTGTAAACAAACGTGACCTATTGTCTGTGAGAACAGTTCTCCGGAACAGAACTTACTCGGTGAATATTATAATTCCTTAAAGAAATAATGCACGTGTCATAAGAGTTACCTTTTCAAGAAAAGTAAATAAATTGATGTGTTGCATTGTTTTAAGTATAAAACTGTTACGTCATCTTACGTAAAAGCCAGTTTTAAAATTTATGTACATTAATATGTACATCATAACTCAAATTATAATTTTATTTTTAGAACATGTTTCTGATACATAATACTGAGTTATAATAATACTAACAATACTTATTATATTAATACTGATTGGAATCCATTTTGTGTTTCGAAAATAACTCAATAAAAACATTTCTTTCCAGTGTGTAATTAGCTAAAAATGCCAGAATTTTAAAAGAAAAATTTTTATACGAAATTCTATTCATTAGAGAAAGAATAATTTATAATTTAATAGTTTCCTGTTGGTTAATTATGGTATTATTTTGTGCATATAGTATGAATACAGCTTATGTAGTCTGAAAACATTTTGAACATATAATATTGAATAAAAAAATAATATTGAATTAAGAACATTACAATTACTTTTAATTTAATCATTGATTTGGTTTGAAAACGCATAGAGTTCAGGCAAAACATAAAGAGTGCTGAATCTGTTTTAAACTAAATTTATACCGTTTTGTAAAATAATATACGATCTAAGTGTTGTGGTTCATTCTTCCAAACTTATCTTCATTTTAGACAAAAAAATTAATTAAGCTGTGATTTTATACACATTACACACACAATATTATGTTAAGTGATTGTTTCTATAAATGAAATAAATTATAAATGATATCTTTGATTATTACTGAAGAAAATTCTATTTTTTTAAAGCAACTTGATTAAATATAAACGCAATTTATAGTTTCAGTCTCTCGTATATAAAATACGTAAAGTACACACAGTACTGAAATATGATAATTTAAATCTTTAATTTATAAGTAATAATTAAGTGTATCTCAATTTAAATGATGTATTTTTAAAATTATGACATCATACGAAAAATTACTTATCTGAAAACAGATAAAATATTAAAAACAACATGTATAAAAGTATATTATTATATATAATATTTTCTTTGAATACCCATACTTAATTATTCTGTATTTATTTAAATTTTAATCTAATTAGCTAAGAATTGCAATTAAATTCTGCAAAATATAGGAGCATATTATTAACTTATAAATGATTATTTGTTATGAAAAATCACCTGTTTTTTTCATGAACTATAAAGGTTAAAAATGTAAACATAAATTGAAGCAAAATATTAAAATATTCTGCCGCAAATTTATTATTGTTAACAACGCTTTTTTTTTAAAATATTATGATGTATTTTAACAAAAACAATTGAAACTACTTAAGAATAAATAAAGGATTTTAGGTATAAAAATCTGTACATTTTATTGATGATATTAGGTGAAAATATATTACAAACAATATGATATGAAAAATTATAAAAAAGAGGTAAATAACAGACTCATAGGGGTCATCCATATATTGACTTTTAGATGAACTAAGAGTGCTCTTAACATATATTTCTGAATGCAAATATATATAACAGTATCAATAAAATACATTGTAGCCATATATTTCTTTTGCAATAAATACAACAGAAAATAAAAATACAATACTTACATATGATTTTAAAATAATCAAGCAACATATTTGGGATAGAAACATTAGTTTAAGCAATTATTTAATTTATCTCACTTTTAATGATCAAACATTACAAGTTTATTGAGCAGCATAAAATTAAAAAATACAATTTAAACAATTGTATAAGAAAAAAAAAAACTTAAATTATATGATAGACAAATTTTGTAGATTCTGTTCACCAAATGCTAATACAAATTATATAAAATCATTATGGCCACTGTATTTTAAGAAAATTAATTCATTATTAATTTTTTATTTACTAATGAAAAAATAAATAAATAAAATTTGCATTGAATTATAAATCTATTTTTGTAAATTATGCGATACAATTTGGAAAATCTAATTTTTATACAACATGTAATCAAATAAAAAAGTATTGGACTTTTATTTGTCTTTAACTTAAAACATATTTTTTACTTTTATTGACGTCTTTATTATCAAAGAGATTATAAATGCAGATTTATGTAAATGTCTTCTTGGAACTTAAGTATGGCACTTCCAGTGACTGATACGATGTGTTTGTTCTCACAATAGTACACAGATTTAATCATTTAGCTAGCTTGTGTATAACTTCAATTCATTTAAGAAAATACACAAAAAATTAAGTATCATTTATCTGAAGACATTATATGCCCTGCCATTAAAATAACAATTATTTAATCAAATTAAATTAATCAATAAATTAAATATTAAACTCACATGGCAGGATCCACAATTGAACATCACAATGTACTTTACATTTCATTGTTAAGTTCATTGTTTAAGTTTGTCATAATTATGACTACTTAAAAGACAAATTTCTCGCACAAACAAATTAGTTTGTTTTTGTTTACTTAGCTTTTACATAACGAAAGAAAAATTATCAGAAATTTGCTGGAAGAAAATTAGTCATTTATTAAGTAATGGCTTAACATTAAAAAAGTTGTAATAAAAAATATTAAAAAGCTGGTGTAATTCTGTACCCAGGTAACAAAATGCAGTAAATGATGTTTTTTTGAAAGAACTCCAAAATTTTATCCGATGACATTTGATTATAGAAACGTTATTGTTATCCTATGAATAAATAGAAAAGAAACGATAGTCACAGTCTTTTCTTTTACAGATTTATTTCTTATTCTTAATAGTAATTTTTCACGAATTTTAAAATCACTATTAACTAAAAGTTGAGACGTTTTGCACAGACCAAAACTTCACTTAAGTCGAAATGAATTATTAAACTAAAATTTAGCAGTCACAAATTTTTGTAAAAATATCTTAATGGATAAATCTGAGAGAACATAAACATGGATACTTACTAATTGTTTAATCCAGCACTTTGAAGGTGTATGTGATTAAAACTTAATTTTACATATATTTTTTCCTCAGAGATCTAAATTAAATGTTAAAAAATTTGAATCTAAAGCTATGTCACATTTTGTAGGAGGCTATACTGTCGTCTTTGAAGGACAATTTCTCTTCAGAATATCCGGATTCATCGGACACATTGTCCTCCTCGTCCACGGTTTCATCGATCCTGAGGGATAACTGTCTTCTTCTCGGCAGGTCGCAATCAGAGTCGAAGGAATCTGTTTCCTGACTGGTGGTCAGGTAGTGGTCGGACAAGGAGTCCACGTCGTCCGGCACAATGTCCGAGGTAGATTCAATCTCTGAGATAAGAGAACCCGTCAAGAATTCATCGTCAAAATCATCGTCATCTACCAGCACTGTTGATGGATCCTCTTCTTCCTCGATGGCTGTCAGTTTCGGAGCGCTCTTGGAACGCTCCATGGGGGGCCTGAAGTTGGTCGATCCCGTACTCAGAAGCAGCTTGCGACGAGGAATGGTGGGGTTGTCGTAACAGGCGTTGGCCAGGGACAGCCTAGCCTTCTGTCGGCTCAGCTTTTCTCGCCTGAACTCCTGCAGCGCCTGCGTCAGCCTCTGGTTCAGCTGCATGGCCATGGTCCTGGCCCGCTCCTCTTTGTCACACAAGACGGCATGGCACCGGAGCTCCTGCTTCATCCGGCGGCCTTCGTGCCTGTACACCCAGCAAAATACCTTGGGGTACTGAGCGGGAGCGGCACAGAACGTCACCCTGTTAGCCCAGTACTCCGTCAGACCATGCTCCTTAGTGGTGGCTTTGAGTCCAGAGTTGCTGATGGTTAGTTTCATGGTTATTTCGTGTTTGACGTTGGCACAATAGTTCTTCCAGAGGGTGGCCAGGGGTTTGTCTACACAGCCTTCCCCTTTGGCCCACTGGGTGATGACATTACCCAAATAAGTCACTTTGTAGGTTGGGTCGTATTCGGTGATAGTCACAGATTTTTTATGCCAAAGTTTACTCCATTTGTTCTTCATGTTTGAAGTGGTAAAAGGATTGGACACAGACATAGCTATTACAAATCTGTTCTCTACAAGTCCTGTCTGATACACGCAGCACAATCAATTAAAATCAAACAAAACTATTCGCCTAATATCCAACACAAAATGAACAATTTTCGCTAAAAAAGAAAAAAAGCGGTTGAAAAATTCTTTGTCAAACCATTTTACTGTCATAGGTGGTTCAGCGATAGTAAATATAAAGTAAATCAAAGAGAGTGCAGATTTATTTCCAAAGGTGATAACTTTATCAGCTTAGGAAGATGAAAATTTTGCGGAGTTTATCCATGAGTGCACATTTTCAGGTAGCTTTTTATTCGAACCGCTGGTCAACAGCGATAAGAGCGCGCGCAGCCGCAGAAGTGCGCAAAGATAAGAATCCACAACAAAAGAGCGCAGAATCCTGCACACAACCGTTTCTCTCGGCGTCAGGCTAACAACTAAGGATGTGGACACCGTAACCTGTTGTTGTCTTGCTTGGACTGGAACGCCGCGAACCCAGTTTTTTTTCTTTCTACCTGTACGCTTCTTTCCACCGCTGCAGGGTTGCCTTTATTTTCCATTCAATGCTGTTAATATATTTTTGTGCTTCCTTTATTTATTTATTTCTCTTTTTCCTGCATCGACGGCAAGATCGGGTATTGGCGAAGATCGTTCGTTCGACCAGCCGAGAGGAAGCCCGAGTACGGCAAGAAAATAAATCGAACAAACAGGTGGTTGAATTTTAGTTTTTGTCAGCTGAAAGTGTTTCAATTTTAAGGTCAGATAGAATGAATACCATTCGAAATTTATTCTGAATAAATAATCCATTATTAAATCATTCCTAAAGTATTTCATTAAAATATCTTCTTTTAGATTTTCTTTCCTATTTATTACAATAAATTAAGTTTCATACATTAATAAAAATTTAACAGAAAAGCAACATTTATTCGCCGTAGTAGTGTCATACATAAATTCATGACATATTGTTATTTATTTAACATAACCAAATAGGCGAATTAAAATAAAATTTTAGAATTTTCACATTAAAAACTTATAATGATATTTATATATTCTTGTGTTAGTTATGATTATCCTTATTACATCACTTTTAATGAGTGGCATTTATGAATATTAACAGTTTTCATAATCTGAAAACTGCAAATGAGTTTAGGCTTGAAAATAAGAAATTAATTAATAAATAAATCTAAGAAAAAAATTTAGCTCTTTTAATAGTTTATTATCATATTGTAAACATTAGCGCTTTTTGCTTTCCTTATAAATTATTTATATTTTTCTCAGCCAACAATCCTCGTAAGAAAATTTTCGTTAATATTCAATTCCATTAAAATTTGACTTTCATATAAATTTTATCAATTTGAAATTATTACAAGATAAAAGATATGTGTTATTTTGACATTAGATTATTGACAAGTTTTTTATTGTTGTTACATAGTTTTTTTAAAATTTTATCCGATTATATTAATATTATTTTAAATTTATTGACATAAAAGACTCTATTACAAATTACTAGTAAATTTTAATTTAGTATTACACTGTTTCTTGATAATCAGTTGCAAAGGAAGAGAACAATTATTTGATCACAAATCAAATTCTTGATTCCGATTTCCCATTATTTGATATTTTGAGAGTCTTTCTTTATTAAAAAAAGCATTTTATAATCATGAAATGGTTGACATTACATTTTAGAGTATAAATACTTAAATTATGTCTAATTAGTTTATATCAAACGATTGAGATCATTCAAAAATTTTTATATTAATTCATTATAGAATTTCTTTAAAAAAAATACTGTTTTTTTTTCTTTTTTTTTTAAAAAAAAACATTTTTTTCAGTGAAATATTTTAAATTCTAGAATTATATGCTACAATTGGTTTCTTATGCACAAAAACTAAAATAATTTATAATTACATTAGGGAAAATCATTTGTGAAAATCGGAGATTATATCTGTGAATTAAAAAGTGATTCTGTAAGTCTATTCTATTCAATTTTACGAAGGGGAAATGAGTACGGAAGTGTTTGATTAAATAAAGAGCTTTTGTCAATATAAATGATAAAAATTAAATTAGTTTTCAAATAAAATTTTATGCACGTTGTGTCCACCAATAGAAAAACATGTAATAACATCAATGTTTGGAGTTAATTTTTTCTTAAAAAAATTCATTTTCTTAAATATTTTACAAAAAATTATTTCCTTTAAAAAGGACGGTTTATATGATTGATCCAAAACACGTTGTTGAGTGCGCCATAAACACTTTCCAAAAATTTTGTGACTCAGTCGTTTTTATCACTTGAACGGTTTGTGCGTTATTTGAGTGGTCGTACTGCTTCTTTTGAAGGCTGCGCGCGTACATTTCATGCAGATTACAAGAAGAAATTCCATCGGAACACTAGCAGAAGCAATTATGTCGTCGATATTTTTTGAGCAAGGAACTGTTACACGAACAATTGAAAAACTGCAATTGCTAAGCCTATTTATCATTGACGTTATTGTTTTTGTTCAGGCAAATTAAGTAGAATTTTCAGATGTTCTATATTCTGATATAATACTATAAATATTTCAGTGTTTTACAAAGAAACAGCAGTAAACGTTAAATATACAAGTAAAACATAATACAAATAAAAGCATTGCTGTATATGCAAATAAAACACAATGTGTGATGCCAATTTCATAGGAAAACCGTATTTTCTTTTATTTCTGTATTAAATCTGCAATGTATACGAATGCAAAAAACTGCTGCATTTGAAAATAAATGTTCAGATGCCGTCCCTACAAACTGAATATTGTTGGCTGTTTCTAAGACGCAACCGTTATCTATAGCTTTATGTAGTCAAAAGAAATGTAATTTATATGTTGCTGTACTTGTGTTGTTGCACTATTGTGCTGTGTACTATTCCTAAAGAAAAGTATAGAATTCTGGATTACTGTGAATTCTGAAAAGTATAGAATTCTGGATTACTGTGAATTCTGAAAAGTATAGAATTCTGGACTACGTTATTTCCATCATTGGTAAAACTTTCGACTTTGTCTTTGATAAAATTTGGTCCCTTAATGACAAAGTGTTATGTCTTTACTTAATTCTATTTCGTTAAATACTTTTTGCTTTGAAAGAGAATATTTAGAAACCATATTCTGCAGGCTAAGTTTATTTCGATTTAATTTTTATTTCAAGTATGAAAATACAAAGTTTGTTGTAATTTTTCTGTAGAGTAGTTTTTTGTGATAGGCTTTTGATTGCCTTTGTCTAACAACCCAAGTGATTAGACTTGGTATCTTGATTAACGATAAAGTGATATCAGAGCCAGACTAAGAGGAAATCCCACAAAGAGACCCTGTGAAACAGGGTCGTCTTGGCGGCGTCCGTCCCACGACTGAAAACGATCCATTCAACCTTTAGGTATTGCGGGCTTAACTTTTCCTCAATACAATCATTTTAGGCCAAAATTTGCTGCTAAAATATTGCATATCATTTATTAAAATAATGCAGCACAATTCTTATTCTTTAATCGACACATAGAGTTTAAAATAATTCAAAATGTTAATTAAAAAAAGTAGCCTACACTATCACCTAAAGTTAGATAATTTAAGTTTTAAAGCATTGTATCTGGAAATAAATTATCACTTATATAAAAATCATATTTTATTTAAGAAATTGCAAATATTTTTTAAAAGCTATTTGATTTTTGATAATAATTTATGAAAATTTGACTTTTTAGCTTTAAAGTATTGTATTAGTAGATAAAATTTTAATTGCGTCAACTATGTCTGTGAAGATAATATTTTTTTCTTAGAAGCAGTGCATTCAAATTAAGTTCAATACACCTGGAATTACTTCGTTTGATCTTTATAAAAATTTAACCCATCAGTATTTCGATTCTGTTAAGTTAAAGGAACTTTAACCAAACATAAAATTTCGATCGCAATAACAGTGTCAGAAAATGATATTTAATTTTATACAATATTTGAAAAGGAAAATAAGTATTTCTGGAAAATTAAATTAGTTAATGTGATCTTTTGAACACACAATTTAAATACTATCTTGATCAATTGTAAGACAACTGAATGTACAGATAAATGTTTATTCACTGCTTCTGTATCTATAAATATTGCTTTATTATAGATATTATACTTAAAATAAATTTAAAATTTTTGAAAATTAATGCTTGCAAGAATAATTCTTGGAATGACAATAAAATACTTGTAGTTTAAGCATTTAATGTCAGTATGGCTATTGTAAACTGTCTCTACAATGCAAAACATTGCAGTTTCGCAATAACATGCATTAAATCTTTTAATTACCTTCTATAGGACGCATTTTGACTTAGTTAATTTTCTTAAAAAAAGCAAAATAACATTACACTTAATTCATTGAACGCAGTTCTCTTCTATAATGAAATGAGGAAAATGCCTCTCTCGAAAAGAAACCAACAGTTAATAATTGAACAATCATGAATCGCTCCCTACAAATTTATGTCCCGGATGAATGCTTCTTCTCTGCTAAGATTAAAAAGGAAAAACCCTGCTTCCCTACTGGAGAAAGATCAAGTGGGGAGGAAAAATCAGGGGTCCAGTCGGTGAATGAACCTCGAGGCTCGTTGCTGAGACACCCTGAAATTTGATTTTCATCTATATGATTCTTTGTATGTGTGTGTATTGTTTTGTATGTGTATTTAAATGTAATAAACAATTGGCGCAAATTTCGCTTTTTATTTTGCTACGTCACAGGGCTGTGGCGGCAGCGCCTGCATTGAGCTCATGACCATCGATGCTGAAAGACGCGTGAGGGTGAGTACCATTTATTTGGCGGCAATCGATTGTAAATTATTGCTACTATTTTTGTGCATCATTGCACTGTAGTTTCAAATAATTATATAGAGGCTTAGCATCATTGCTATTTTCTACAAGAAAATTCTTTTTATTTTGATTGTAAATGATTTATAAGTTTTGTAAAGATTATAAACTGAATCGAGAGTATGTTAATGTGGAAAAGTGCTTTTATATATTTTATAAGTTTTAATTTTTCATCTTTTTTGAATAAGCGAAAAGAATTTATGTTTATTGATAAATTTTTTTTATCTGATTTTTATAAAAACAAATGTTATTTATTGCTTTTTATAATTTTGTTCCAAGAATTAAATTTTTTCAATAATTGAATTTCTATTGTGGAAATAATCAAAATTATAGTGCAATTTATTATGATTATAAATTTTAATAAGCTATATTAAATACTGTATTTAGTATGCTTTAACTTAATTTTCACTTGATTACATATAAATAGTTGATTTTTAAGATAAAAAAGTTTTATTTGCTAAATCACACACACATACATTATCAATTTTCCTTAGTGATACTTAATATTCTTAATTTCACTCTTGCAATCAGTTAGTCAATCTTGATTGGCTTAGTTATTTTAAAATTATAAAATGGCTAGGTTATGTAGGTAAAGCTAAAAAAGAAGAATTAAAAATCTTAGTCTCTGAGATGGGCTGCTAGAGCTTCGAAGATTTAAAAATAGTTCAATTAAAAAAATTAATCCTTCAGTCTAAAGAGTATGAAGAAGAGTTTGTGAAGGAATTATTTAATAATATAAATGCAGAGAATGAAAGAAGAGGAATATAAACACGCATTGAAGAAGGTGAGAAACGCGTTGAAGAAATACGGAAATATGAATTCGAATTGAAAAGGCTACAAATTGGACGTGGTGATACATCACAACCTAATCAAGTAAGACCAAGTTATGATATAAATTCAGTTATGTGAAGGTTTGATGATAGAGAAAATGATATAAGCATCTATTTAGTTTTATTTGAGTGACAAGCAAAGAGAATAGAAATTGAAAAGTCAGATTGGGTTTCTCATCTCTTAGGTCTTTTACCTTATGAGATCACTCAAATTATTGCAATAGAACCAGAAGAAAAGGCTGAAGACTTTGATCATGTAAAAGAGCTACTTTTGAAAAAGTTAAAGCTCAGCCCTGAAAAGTTTCGCCAAATGTTTGTTAAACATCAAAGAAAGCCTGAAATGCCTTGGAAGGATGTTGTTTTTCAAATGCAAAATTATTTTAAAGAATGATATCAGGATTGAAAACTTCAACTTTTGAACAACTGTCGGACCTTATGGTAAGCGATCAGTTGAAGCGTCTTGTATTGCTTGATGCTAGAGAGCATTTTGTTGATGAGTGGGTAGAAATTATATCTCCTTTTGATTTAGCGAATTAGTTAGATAGTTATGAAAACGTTCGTGATTTTAATAAAAAGAAACCGAGTTCAATGCAGACTAGAGAGAAAACTTTTAATAAAAATAAGAATTACAATCAAAGTTCCAATAGTGAAGAAAACGTTGAGAATTCGGAGATTTTTCCTAAAAATGGAATGAAAAACAACAGTACAGATTTTGACAGACGAAGGAAGTTGCAATGTTACGAATGTGGCTCACAACAACATTTGAGGCCTCAATATCCAAAATTGAAGTCTAAAAGTGAGCATGCAGTGAGTATCAATAGTGTAAGTGGACTATCAGAAGATGAATATTTGTTATCATATACAATAAAAGGAATAGTGAATGGTTTCGAAATTCCAATACTTCACAATTCTGGTGCAAGTATTGATATTGGGTACCGAAATATATGAAACCTGAAATGTTTAAATGAAATGTAAAAATCTATGTGTACAACAACCTTTGAATCTGGGGCTTACGTGTTTATACCATTAGCCGAAGTGGAACTAATCTGTGAGTTGGGATGTGTGAAGACTAAGGCTGCTGTAGTTCGTAATGAATTCGATAAAGGAAGGTATTGCTCAGGAAATCGTACTGCACTGCTACGTTGTTTAAGAAAATAGAGGAAAATTATATTCCTGTAGCCAATTTGAATGCGATCACCACCATTCAGCAAAAGAAAATGAGAATGGAAGTAGTCACCAACTCGTCAAAGAAGGAATGGATAAAGACGTGGAGTTAAATTTAGGAAAAGCTGACAATCTAGATCTATCCTCTTCAGAAAACGATAAAGATCCCTGTTTTTCGATGTTAAATATTGATGCTAAAGAATTTTTTGAAATGCAGAAACAATGCCCGGATTTAAAACCATTTTTTGAAAAGACATGGTCCCAAAACTAATGGAAAGATTGATTTTTTGTTGAAAAACGGGCTGCTTATGAAAAACAAATCAATAAAATTGGTCAAGTAAGACTGTTATCTGTAGTTTCACAAACTCTAAGAGAGAAATTGATGTTTTTGAGTCATGAAGATACATTAGCACATCTGGGTGTAACAAAAGCGAAAGATTGTCTACTGCAGCATTTTTTTCTGGACAAATTGCTTTAAAGACGTATAAAAATTTGTGAAAACGTTTGATCCTTGCCAAATGGCTGGAAAAGGTGGCGAAAAGAAAAAGGCTCCTCTAAAACTAGTCCCTAAAATATCAGAAGTTTTCACCAAAATCAACGTAGATGCTTGTAGTTAGCTACTCCAGGTCGGAAAAAGTATGTAATAACTGCCATGTGCTCATCATCTGAGATAGTGATTCTCAACCTGTGGGGTGCAGGGGGGCGCGAGCCCACTAATGGGGGAGGTGCACGAGCATATCCAAGAGAAAATGTCATTTAAAAAAATTTATTAAGTGACTGAAAGGAAAAAAAACACACACACATACAAAACAAAATGCACTTCGACATAAATAATTAACATATTAAATTAAAACAACTTACTAAATTAAAAACAAATTTAATAATTATTAGTGACTTTCTTGGGCCTGTCTTTCAGAGCAAAGTTTTTCGAAGGAGGGTTTAATATTAGAAATGGACACTCTCAGTTCTTTTTCTGTATTTAGCTGAGATCTATATTCTATCTTCAAAGAAGCCACTGCAAAAAATCCAGTTTCACAAAGGAAAGATGTTGAAAATGGTAGTAGAAAGCGAAATGC
This sequence comes from Latrodectus hesperus, assembly GCA_037975125.1. Lineage (NCBI taxonomy): Eukaryota > Metazoa > Arthropoda > Arachnida > Araneae > Theridiidae > Latrodectus > Latrodectus hesperus. The sequence continues at coordinate 10,505,962 of CM075857.1, read as the reverse complement.
CCTTGTTTTTAGTGCAGGAAACTCATCATCCACTCCTGCCCAAAATTGAACGAGTGATGTATTGCTCAGTTGTCTTTTGGTTTCGCCGCTTGCCGTGAAGTCTATGAAGGTTTCTTCCTCTTCTATTGAGAGTCCTTCGGGAGTATTTTGAAATGGATCCCTCACCCACTTGTAACTTGATATTAGTTTGTCGTCAGCAATAAAGTACTTTTTAAAAATTCTTTGTTAGCATTGCTAAATGATTTTCAATGGTTACAAAAACACTTTTTACATGTTGTTCTTCAGCCTTGTAAGTTTTAACACAATCATTCAAATTTGCAAACATTGTTAAGTTTTCTTGCTTTAAATTTCTGCTCCACACAATTCCAATTTATTACAAAAAGCATTAACTTTATCACTCGTATACAATATAATTGTATTTACTCCTTGCAGGTGAAGATTCAAGTTATTTAATTTATCGAATATGTCGACCACACATGTAGCTCAATTTCATCACAAATAAACTATCGCGAAAATTCTCAGCTTCCGGTCCGTTTTCCTCTTCTAGGAAAACGGCGATTTCTTCTTTTAATTCATAAACACGTTGCAAAAATTTCCCTCGTGATAACCATCTAGCCTCGCAATAAAATAGTAACGCTGAATGTACTACACCCATGTCTTTACAAAGTGCGAAAAAGATTCTTGACTTCAGGGGTCTCATTTTTATATAATTTACTATGATTACAACCGTAGTTATCACAATATTCAAACCAGAACTCATTTCTTTGGAAGCCAAAGCTTCTCTATGGATCATGCAATGTGTCCAGACACACTGTGGCGATTTTTGTTTCACAAGTGCTTGAATATTTTGGAATCTTCCGGACATAGAACGAGCACCATCGGTGTGCATTCCGACGCAATTTTTCCATTCTATGTTTGCCTCGTTCATAAAATCATTTAAGATAGCAAATAATGCAAGTGCTGTTGCTTTGAGTTCTATTGGTTTGCAGAAAAGTAATTCTTCTACTACTGACAAATCATCACAAAATCTAACATAAGCAATGAAATGAGCATTTTTATTATTATCTGTTGCCTCATTGAGTTGTATTGAAAACAATTTCTCACGCAACTTCGACAAAAGCTGACACTCTACATCTTCAGATATATCAGCAATTCGACAGGCAACAGTATCATTTGAAAGAGGTATAGACTCCAATTGTTTTGCAAAATCATCTCCAAACATAATTTCTACAATCTCAATTGCGCCTGGCAAAACAAGCTCTTCACCAATGGTGTGAGGCTTTTTACATCTGACAGTTTTATATGAAATTTCATAAGAGGCAATTAAAGCTTTTTCATTCACAGACAAAGTTTTTTTTAACAATGAGTTTTGCTTTTCATATGATTTTAATTTTAATTCGAATAATTCTCTGGGTTTGTTTACGTACTCACTATGAAGCGTTTCCAAATGTCGTTTAAGTTTATTAGGTTTCATGCTGTCTGCCGCCAACATTTTTGAGCAAATGATACACAGGGGCATTTCTTCTTCATTTACATCAGCACTAGTGAAATTTAAGTATTCTTGAGAATATTTTCTTGATTTTATTTTCGGAACCACGCTCGTCTGTGTACTTGTTGATGCTTGTCTATCGTCTAATGCTCGCTTACGCCCGCTTAAAAACTTATTGATGATTCTGCATAAGTCTGCTGCCGTGAATATTTAATACGGTGAAATGCAATTATACGAAAATATATATAACATACACATTCAGAATAGATTCAATAGCGATGGAAGGATCGACTCGAATGAGATTGTCAGGAATTGAAATTGCCGTTATAGAACTTTCTCCTTTTCCCTATGAGAAAACATTTGTTCAAATCTTCGCTCGCTCCTAACTTAACTTTTAAGCTGACCAGACAAATTCCTGACAAATCAAAACTTCTCGCGAAATCATGAGAATGCCCGACATGGCGGGACGCAAGAGCAATAAAAAGGCATAAGATTCTTGTTTTTTCAATGCTGAGGATCGGTGTTGCAAAATGTCAATAAATTTCCATATTCTTGGTTATTTGTAAAGTTTAAAATTAAGGTTGTAGTGTAGATTTAGCGCCAAAATACTCAAAATACATTGTTATTGCATACATTTTATTGCATGCGGTGGGGAAGGGGCGCGATGAAAATTATGATTGAAAATTGGGCCGTGAATACTAAAAGGTTGAGAAACACTGATCTAAGTACCCTGATGCTGTGGCTGTAGAAAACATAAATTCCACTTCTATAATTGACGCACTTCTGCAGATATTTAGTCGAATGGGATTCCCAAAAGAACTACAGCGTGATCAAGGGACTCCATTTATAAGCCATTTGACTACTAAAATTCGGAATAGCAGTAAAACGTGACCTTTGCGACCATCGGGAATTTGGCTTCGGCCTTGTGGTGGGTCTCTTGACTGGATTACTCACCGCATACCTTCGGATGAGTCGGTGTTCCATTCAGAATACCACCCACATAGCAATCTTATTGAAAGATTCCATAGGACAATAAAAAGGATAATATGCGTTTTTTTTTTTTTTGGAAGCAGCACCGGATTAGAAACCCTGCATTCAAGCTGCATTGTTTGCCTTACGAACTGTTACTCATAGCAGTACAGGCTTTTCGCCCGCCGAACTAGTACATGTCAAAATCTAAGTTCCCCTATGAAGTTGCTTTATGAAAAATGAACAGAATTACCAGAATAATGCATCAGCGTTGTAGAGTATGAATTTGAATTAATAAATAGGTTGAAGAGGTGTCAAGAGGTTACTATTAAGAAAACGGAAGAAACTCAAGAGAAAAGGAAACTTTGGTATTATAAAAATGCTATCAAGAGAGAATTGCTTCAGGGAGACTAAGTCCTTGTCTTTGCCAAAACCAGAGCAAATAAACTAGCTGCTCATTGGATTGGACCTGGTATTGTTCAGAAAAAAATTATCAGACGCTAATTATGTGATTTTCTTCCTGAGAAAAAGAATTCACAAGTTTATCACATTAATATGCTTAAACCATACTGCAGAAGATTGGAGCACATTAATTTTTTAAGTGCAATTAAAGAAAGTGCAAGAGATTTAGAGAATGATTTGGACAATCCACATTTCGATTCTGATTCAAATTTATATGATTTTGATGACATTTAAAAATTCAGTTCTCTCCAAGAAAGACTTGATGCTCAACAAATAGAAAAACTTCAAATGTTACTTAATCAGTTTTTTTTTCTGCTCTATTTTCCAATGCTCAAGGTAAAATACATTTGGTTCAACATGAAATTGAACTAATTGATAACAAACCAATAATGTCAAAACCTTATCGCTCATCTCAATGACAGACAGAGATATTGCGTACTGGGATTCAAGGAATGTTAGAATTGAAGGTGATTGAAATTGGAGAGTCGTATTATACTAGCCCTATGATTTTAGTTGAAGCGCCAGGTAGAGAAATTCTTCCTTGTGGGGATTATAGACGGCTAAATAAAGTGACTCGTCCTCAGTTTTATCCATTACCCCATCTGGAAGAAGTGGGAGCTTCTAAATTTATTATTGTCATTGATCTTGTTAAAGGATATTGACAAATACCTCTGAGCCCTAAGGCACAGAACAGAGATTGGCTGCATTTGTGACATCCTTCGGAACATTTAGACAATTACGTCTTCCATTTGGACTGAAATATGCTCCATATATATACAGTCAACCCTCTTATAACGCGGTGAGTGAGTACCGCGTTATATGGAAACCGCGCTTTAAGGAACTCAGAATTAGTACAAATCCCATCATTCATACCGCGTTATATGGATAATAATAAATACAAATGACAAGATAAATTATAAATTATTTTCATTGAATTGAAGAGTTTATATAAGGAAATGATAAAAAAATGAAATAAAAACTAAACTAAAAACTGTTTTCTAACAAAAACAAGAAATACTTTTGTAAAATTATGTAATCTTTCAACACTCATCCTTGCTGTCAGATATGAGCCTCCTAACTTGCCTTCTTTTAATGGGCAAAATGTCTTCCTCACTTCGCTCATCTTCACATTGGTTTTCGATTCTATCTTTTTTTTCTAACTCTACTAAAACCTCTCTATAAGGAGCTAAAAAATTTCTTAACTCACTTTTAAACTATGCGCTGAGCATCGTTGAATGATTAGTTTGAATGAATTGAAGTTTTAATTCTTTAGCTAAATTTAGCCCTTTCTTAAATCTTGTAAATCGAGATTTGCACCCATTCGTTTTTCTTATTTTTGTTTACCAATGCATTTGAGGTGGGAGCATCAATTAATTCCATCAGTTCTTCCTCATCTAAAGGCTCTTCCCCGATTCTGATGGTTTACTGCAAATTCTTCATCACTTAAACGAGAAGCAATGCTTACTATTTCTGTAACTGGAAGTGAAATTGTAAAATCATCTTCTATTGCTTGAACCGTTTGAGGTAAAAGAGCTATCCAATACGCATTAAGTGTTGATGGTTTAATTTCCGCGTAAGCCAATGACACAGTTCTAATAAAATCTGTTTTTTTATTTTATTATTTTTTTACAATTACAGTATTGTGTAATGTTGTCCATTTATAAGCCACAAATTAAGCAGCAAAAAGTTAAACAAATGGACGGTGCAGACAAAATTATAGAAAGAATTGGTCACCAACGAGACGCTCTGTGACGACTGAAACCGATGCCATAAACGGCTAAGAGATCATCTTGAATGTTTATATAAACATATCCAGTGAAAACCCTTCATTGGGAGCACGGAAAGAGCTGATGGGACGTTGTTAAACGGAAACCGCGCTGTAAGAGTACCGCGTTGTAGGAGGGCTGTCGCAATTTCAGCTCCGCGTTATAAGGCAGGCCGCACACTGAGGGAGCATGTCTCCAACGCGCACCTATTGCTTCCCGATAATGCAGTTACACGCGAGCGACATGTCGAAAACTACCACACACTGAAGCGATGGCAGCAAGATCTCACGCATGCGCAATGATACATCGGATCGGACATTGTTTACGTTTCTACTCTTCAGAGAGTGTTATCAGAACGTTTCTAATTCATCACAAATAGTTATGGATTCATCTGACGATGAAAATTTATTATTATTGGCTCTAATTGAAGAGCGTAGAAAGAAAAAAAGACGCTGGATTCATGAGCATAGTGCTCAAAATTCTCTTCACGGCACTTTTGTTGTGACTCGTGAATTGGACCAAGATCCAACTAAATTTCAATCATTTTATCGAATGTCTCCCCAAACCTTTCAAATTTTGAAAGATTTGATGGGGGAAAAACTAAGGAAAAAGGATACAAATTGCAGAAGAGCAATTTGTGTGGAAGAACGCTTGCTTATCACTTTGAGGTAAGATGATTTCTTTCATTTATTTTATTGTGTTTAGTAATAAATGATTTTGTAAGAATCTATTTTATTCTATAAAATAAATTTCACTAACAGCTTAGAATAGTAATTATGCTTTTTTTTAATGACATAATTTGCAGTGAACTGGCAACAAAATAAAATCAAAAATGAATATGCAAATAATTTAAATTATCTATTCTAACATCCCATTTGAATGCAGTATCCTATTTGTCAGCATAACTAGAAGCAGATATGCTTTAAAAGATACCAATGCAATTGTTATATTTTTATTTTTACAAATTTCTTAAGAGGCCAGTCTTAATATCAATACTTTGATAAATTTTATTATTTTTCATAAGGATGTAAATAGTTTTTAATTTACAGGATTTTATTTTCTAATATATACAGACATATATTTTTTAAAAGAAAAAAATATTTTCATATTGACCTGATCCCAATGGCAAGTGTAGATATTTCAGTTTCTGCTGGAAAACCTTTCACAACTATCTGGCAAATGAAATGTATTGCTGCGTTCATATATATTATACTCATTTGCAACTTTCATATTAACTGCATCACATTGGTGAATGTTAATTTTTAGCAAAAACTGTTTAATTTTTTGGATAATATCAAATATATTTTGTTGTATGTAAATCTCAAATTATAAAAAGTTGTTCATTGGTGTTTATTTTATCATTTAGTATATATCGATACATTTTTCATGTGTTAACAATATTATATTGGCGATTTACTTAGTATATTCAGACTGTTCTGTTTGTTTAATCTCATACTCCTTCAAACAGTCTTAAAAATTAAAATAGGAATATTTTATTAGAAATATGCTATTCACCCCTTCAAATAAACACCAAGAACTGAGAAAATGTATATTTTAATCTTTAATATATAAATGTGTAATTTTTTTGTAGTTATCAATGGAATTTATTCTAAAAGAGATATTTTTTTAGGTATCTAGCTGTTGGTGCAAGTTTTCGTGCCATGTCGTTTCATTTTATGAGAGGGGAAACAACCATTGGCCAGATAGTTGGCGAAACTTGTATTGCCCTGTGGGACATTTTAAGGCCCCTATACATGGCTCCACCAACGAAAGAAGACTGGGCCCGAATTTCCCTGGAATTCTTAGAAGATTGGCAGTTGCCAAACTGTGTAGGGAGTGTGGATGGCAAGCACATTCAAGTTCGGAGACCAAACCACAGCGGATCAGGATTTTATAATTATTTGTCATATTTTTCAATTGTCTTATTGGCTGTGGTTGATGCCAAAGGCCTTTTTACTGTTATCTCCGTCGGTGAGTATGGGCGGAACAGTGATGGAGGAGTATTTCGCAACTCAAAATTTGGACAGTTATTGCGAAACAATGAACTTAATCTTCCACCGCCCAAAAACTTGCCTGGGGAAACCAACACATTGGTGCCTCATTATTTTGTCGGAGATGAGGCATTTCCTTTAATGGACAATTTAATGAGGCCTTATCCATCTCGAGGTCTTGACGATAGCAAGAGAAATTTTAATTTCAGATTGTCAAGAGCTCGTAAAACAGTGGAATGTGCATTTGGCAGAATGGTCTCCAAATTCAGAATATTCCACACTCCTATTTGTTGCTCTGAGAGCAAAATAGATGCAATTATCAAGGCTTCCTGCATTCTTCACAATTTTATCTCCAAGCAGGAAAGAGTTGAAGAAAACTTAGGAAATTTTGGAGATAAAATAGAAGCATGCTGTAGAAGACCTGCAGTGAATGCAGTTACTTTCAGAGATATTTTAAAAGATTATTTATTTAAAGAAAAAAGTATATTTCCTCATCCAACAAATGTACATTCTGCTGAATAAAGATGTAATTATAATGATTTTTGTAACCTTCCCAATATATTAAAAAAATAAAGAAGTTCTTCAATATATTATTGTATTCATTTACTACATTTATTATTTTTTTATTATAATTTTATGTTGTTAACCATTTGATTCCATATTAATTTAGTTCTATTATAAAGTGTCATATAAATGATTATGCTTATAGTACTAAAATTATTATAGATTGGATATTTGTATTTCAAGCTTATTCCTGAAATACATTGTACTTAAATTTAAGAGTAAATAGATTTTTTTAATATTATATTACACAATAATTTTCAAAGCAGCTAAAATGATATTCTTTGTAATTTTATTTAATAATTATAAATTTTATGTAAATAAATTGATTTAGATATCAAAAAGTTTTAAGTAATTCTAAGCCAATTACAGAGTATATAACTTGCTTAAGTTGATTTTAAAGTAAAAATACAATATGGTTACAAAATATTTTATTCTTCATATAACTCATTTATTACATTTAATATTTGTACTCTGCATTTTCTTTGTTTTGCTAATGGCAAATTTCTAAGTAAAGGTGCCAAACTGATACAAAACTCATCTAGCCCATCTGTAGGGGTGTTTAATTTGGCAGATTTTGCCGTGAAATAACTTTCTGCAATCTCTGCCAAATCTCTTTTTCTTTTTGAGCTACACAATGATTTCTTTTGAGGCGTTACCTCTGGCAGTGTAACCTCAGAAAAAGTCTGCGAACATTGTGGACTCTCAAGAATCACCGTAACATTTGAATTGTCTTGCTCTGGGACATCAGACTGGATATCCTCAACAGAAATATCCCAGCCGTCATTACCACAGTCCAACTCTGCAGAGTCAAAATTGGAAGTTTGTCTGAAAAAATACAGACTCATTTATTGTATTTTACCATAAAGGAAATATAATTCAAAGTATTTCTTATGATTGATTTACAACAAAAGAAGAAATAAAAGTTTGCAAAATTCATGTTTGTAAAATTGATTGCAAATAAAAATATACTTAATTTTCAAAATAGCTTCTAAAAAATTTATAATTATTGATATTAATCTGCAAATAACTTCACATCATTGAATTTTTCTTTGATAAATGTCAATAAGTTTGTAAAAGGAAATATACCGAAGAGCATACTTTATTACAAAATGATATTAATATGATATTTATATAAATTCAAAATTTGTCATGTCTCACATTAGAAAGAATAAAATTATCTCAATAAGAAAGGTACAAAACTTAACATGTAGAATTGTTTCAAAACACAACTACCTTTTACTGTATGACACCATAACAAATGGCACATTCTTTCTGTTTATTACTATAATTAACAAAACATTAAATTTATACTATTTTTCTCATTATTCTAACCATAAAGTTAAATACAGAAATTTGAATTTTCTTTTCAAAATATATATGAAATTGCTAAGGTAATACATTTATTGTTTGATGTAAAAGTATAACTTCAAATATGTTTAAGTTTTTATCTAATATTAATGAAAAGAAAATAACATACTTTGTAATACTTTCACTGTGAATAGACTAATAATATTTTTATCAAGACATTACTTTTTTAAAAAATGCTAAACTAAATTATATGTATTAAATATTAGAGAACATTAGATTTTTTAAAGGAGTAAAAATTTCCTCTTTATAATGAACAATACATTTTTGCTTTACACGGTATAGTTTAATGCTATAAAAATATAAGCAACTACCTAGTACAATGGAACAAAGCAAAATGAATAAAATAATAATGTGATTATGCTTACTTTCGGGGCTTCATGTATGGAGCTAGAAATTCCAAGTGACTTGCCAAATAATATGGCCTTTTAATTACAGCAGCAGAACCACTTGGTAATTTTCTATTGTTTCGTCCTAAAGCACACCGGATGTTTTTCCAGCGTTTCTTTAATTCATGTACTGAAAAATGACAAGAAATACCTTATTAAAATTATTTTAAATGTGTTACTATATATACTAGTAAATCATTTGATATTTCAAATTTTTTATTCTACAAAAGTGTAAATTGATACATATTCATGTATTAAAATGAAATAGTTCAATATGGATTAATACAGAAGTAAAAATTATTAACAATAAAGTACATTATTGGAAATTAATAAAAATTTATTGGAGTAATTTAATTTAAAACAAAAAAATTATAAGTCAATTACTACTTAGGTCAACAAAGAGAAGTTTTAGTTACTTACTAAATAATTACTATTGATATAAATATGTAGATAGATGTGACAGAATCACAATATTAAGTAGCAAAATAGATTTGGTTATTCATGTATCATCTCGTCAAATTTTTTTATTATTTTGAAAAATAATTAAAATTTGCAATATTTAAGGACATATTTTTTGATGAAAATAGTCTATGTGCTTACGTGTACTGAACTTTGTTATGTTACAAACAATAATTTGCTACAGTTTTCATTAAAATATTGTTGCTCAAGCAGTAATTAATAACTAATTTTTTCCCTAAATTTACATCCTGCAAAGTTTTTTATATAAGAGGGAAATTTTTTTCTCCCATATAAAACTAAAATTAAGTAATTAATATTTAAAAAAAACTATATTAACATCAAGTGATATCCACTACAAGTTTAAAATATGTATTTGAACTTGATTGATTGAATAAAAGTATTTTATAAAGAATTGAAAATTTGAATGTGAACTAATAGTAAGAATTGAATAACTGAATAATTCAAATAGTATATCTCATAACAATTATATATTTAATGGTAAAAATTAGTGTGAACAAATGTATTGCAAAATTTATTTCTATTTATAATATGAATTCTATATGAAAACTACAAATCATTAAAATATATAATAAAAAACTTACCAGGATATTTCATTTCCATGGATATTTCCATCCAGGCCTTTTCAGTTTTATTCCGATTGGAATAATCTTCGCTGAAAACATCATACAACGCTGGAAATTTCTTCACAGCATTAATGAAGCTGATGTTAAATTCCGGATCATCTCTCATTTGCGATGATTGAAAATTCATGATTTTATTCGTAGACAGTGAACCTGCCAAGTTGACAATAAAACCGTCAAATTGTAGATTTGTCCTAAGCCAACTGACTTATCTTGATCATAATGTTGGACAAGGTTATAGGAAGCCGAGATAAAAATAAAAGTGGTTACCGAGAGAGAATTCCCTGTACCTAAATCTAAAACAGATATTTGAGCATTTTTTGGACTAGATGGTTACTACATTAGGTACATACCTGAGTATTCTGTTATTGCTGCTCAACAATTGCCCTCAAAGGAAAAGTGAAAAGGGAGAGTATCACTTGGACTAATAACGAGATGGACAATTCTTTTAAAATCCTGTAGGAAAAATTGGTGAAAGAACCTGTACTTCATTCTCCAGATTTCAATCAAAAATTTACTGTACAAACTGATGCATCGAATGAAGATCTGTGAGTTGTTCTAATTCTGGATTGTTCTAGGTCTGGGAGTTGTTTTACTGAAAAAGAATGTTACAGTTTTGTTTTCCCCGTGAAAAAGCTACGTTTCTACTTAGATGGAAACAAGTTTATAATTCAAACTGATAACAACCCTTTAATTTGGTTGCAGAGAAATAGTAGCAATAATCCGCGGCTGATGAGATGGTCACCAGCTTTACAGGCTTTTGATTTTGAAATCGAGCATAAGCCTGGTAAGTTATATCTAAATTCGGATAGCTTAAGTAGAAATGCTATTAATTAACTGAAATGTTGTCGTGAAAAATATTTTTGCTTAACAACTTGATTATTTTAATTAATTGCAAAAATTTCATAAATATTATAATATACATAAATTGTATTTGAAATGATATGTAAACTGTCTGCTAGGTTGAATTTGTATGTTTAAAACACAATGTAGTAGAAATAAAAACATTATTTGAAATTTTATCTTGAATACTCAATGATGTATAAATTATGTGTTTGGAAAATTTTAAATGATTGTGTTTGATTTAGAAAATATTGTGTATTTAGAGAAACATTTTGTGTTTAGTTTTTAAATAAATAATTATATGCTTGTACATGTGTTTTATATAATGTTATTACTTGTGTTTGTATTAATCAAGTAATAGTTGTTTTTTAGATCTTTTGTTAAATCTTAAAGCAATGAGATACACATCTTTCTTATTGGGGGCGGTGTGGGGCCAAAAGGCGTTCTAGGGGGCACCTCTACGTGGTGCCCCCTAGAACGCCTTTTGGTAACCAAACGAGACACACTTTCGTCACTGCAGCCTAAACTTCCACAATAAAGCTAATTTTTATTGAGCTGCCAGAGGATTCATGGCCGATATGGCCGCTGTCTCGACGTAGGATAAAAAAAAACTTTTTTATTTTATTTTGCCTCCTAATAAAATAGTCATGATATTCATCTTCTTAGTATATTCTGATGCGTGGGAGGGGGGAAACTGACTATTAGAAGAAAATGTTTTGTTCCTTTTCAGAGTGATTTTTTCTTCTTCCCTGCGGAAAAAAAAAACCCTTAGGGGGGCAGCTATTAAGGCTGTAAGGAAATGCTGTTTCCCCAGGGCCCTAGAAAGAGAGGAAGCCTGAATATACTTCCAAGTTACGCATGGACGTCACACAACGGGGGTTAATCTTTTGGTCCATCGCCATATTTGATTTCTTCAGCTACTGTGTTACTATTGTATCTGAAATAATTCTGTGTTTACTTCTTTTTATTTAAATGGGAGGAACATTTTTGTGACATTCGACTTTGTTGATAGAAATACTTAAAGGTAAGTTACCAAATTTTGTTTTACAATATTATATTTTATTTTATTATTTTCGACCAAAACATTTATACATACATATCCATTATACATATCTGTTGAAAAGTTTAAGATATAGGTAAAAGGATAGGTTTCGCTTTTAGAGAGATTTTGCTTACGCTAAAATTACCATTTTATTTTTTATTTAGACAAATTTAAAAATTTGCAATATTCTTATATGTAACTAATTATAATCTATTTTTATACAGTTAGTTTGTATTTTGAATATTTTATTTGTGGAATTAATTAGAAATTTGATATAACAATATAGAGTTATTAAGCAACTTCTTCCGAATGAAATGAGAGTACATAATTTTAAAAATATGCATACAATATGTGTTGTGCTTACACATAACGCTTCTTCTTCTACTTCACTACTGAAATCCAATTATTTATAGAATCATATTTTTTTACAAATAGGGAAATCTTTTAAATGAAATAGTTATACAGGGTATCCCAAAACGATCGCATAAACTCAGCACAGCTGGATTCCTCGTTGGGAGTTCATGAAGACTGCCCAAAGAAGCGTTCCTTTACGATCCCTAGTTTACGAGAAAAACACAAAAAACAAAGTATGACGTCATTGCCGTTGCAAGGAAAACAAACACTTTATTGGACATATCAACAACATTAATTTCATACCTTTCCAAAGAATAATATTTGAGACGTTCACCGCGCATATCGTGTCATTAATGGGCGCGCCATGGAATGACGTTAAGCCGCCGGTGAACTGGTACTTAAAAGGCTGCATTCTGCAGCTACCGGTAGTCTTCGTATGGTGGCCAAGTATTTCGTTCGTGACTACTGCGACATGTACTTCATGTACGGCCGATGTAATGGAAACACTTTATAAACTGCTAGGGAGTATGCCCGTCGATATATCCGCTGCATATACTGCTGTTGATATGTTCAATAACGTGTTTTTTCTTGCACCGGCAGTGACGTCATACTTTGTTTTTCGCATATTTTTCGTAATCTATGGATCGTACAGGAACGCTTCTTTCGGCAGTTATGTACTCCCAACGAGGAAACTAGCTGTGCAGAGTTTATGCGGTTGTTTTGGGACACCCTGTATATTAAGTTAATAGTTAATGTTTAAAATTTTTAGCAATTTATAGAAAATTTTAAGAACTAAGCTTTTATAATTTAATTACTGATTATTTAATTTTAATTTAAATTATTGAAGTATTTGATGTAATTATAGTAAACGCTGGAAATATCATTGTATATTGGTCTATTATTTCATTACCAGCTTTAAGATTGTTAATAAGTTTGTTCTCACTTTTTTATATGCTCTTTTTCTTCTTCTTAGAGTTGGGTTAGTATGTCATTGGGCACCTCTGGTTTTATCAGCACTTTGTACTATTAACTCCAAACCCAATGTTTCCTAGTTCCAGTTACTCGCGTCACCCACTTTATTAATAAAGTCTGATAACCCTTTAATAGAGTCTAGGTTTAACTCTCTAGTATGGATGCAGCCTAAAGAAGTTAATCTAGGGAGGGCAAGAGCCTCGCATTCGTAAATGATATGCTTGGCCATTTCTTCTTGCGTATGACATTTCCTGCAGATAGGGTCTTGCTGAAACAGTCCCATTTTATGGAGGTGTTTTCTGAAATAGTAGTGTCCAGTTAAGATACGATTAAACGTATCTTCTGCCTAAAGCATCTTAGAATTTCAGATTCAATCCTCGCTGATGATCCACAGATCATACTTTTAGCGTGGGTTTGACCAGGAGTGTTGTGCCAAGCTTCATACATCTTCCGTTTTTCCCATCTAAGAGCATTGGTTTTTGCGGTCTTCAAATTGATCCCACAAGAAAGTTCTGCACCAATGGGAGCAAAAGACGAGTCTTGTTTAGCAAGTTCATCAGCCCTTTCATTACCTTCGATACCTTTGTGCCCTGGCACACATACAAGGATCACCTTGTTTATAGTTGCCAGTTCTGTAAGAAGGTTTCGACATTCCAAAATCCTTTCTGATTTGATTTCGAAAGAACTGAGCGCTTTTAAAGCGGCTTGACTGTCACTAAAAATGAGAATACGCTTACTGTGTTAACCCTTCCTCATATTTAGTCGCAGACAGTGGATAATGGCCAAAACTTCTGCCTGGAAGACCGTAGCGTACCGCCCAAGGATTACAGATAGGCTGGTATTTGGTGAATCCCAGTCCTGAGAGGCTGTTTTTCAGTGATCCATCTGTGTACCAGATTAGATCTCCTGTTTTAGTTTCGAACATGTTGTTGTCCTATTCGTCTCTAGTTGGGAAAACTATTTCAAATGTCCTTTCAAAGATGTATGACTTTTCCATGATGTCCGAAGTCATCAGGAAAGTAGGATCTTGAATTTTCCTGGTAATACCCCTGTGCCCTTTGGCAACAGGTTGGTCGTATCATTGGTTTTGTAGCTTCATTCTGTATGCAATCATTCTGGCTGTGCTGCAGATGAAGATGTCTAAGGGAGTCAGATCCAACATAACTTCTAATGCTCTGGTTGATGCGGTGGATATTGCTCCTGTAATGCAGAGACAGGCCAGTCTTATTTTTATGTGTTAGAGATATGGTATCTATAAAAATTAGTTAAAAAATATTCTCAAAAATATGCTGTGAAAAAGATATATTGTATACTGTAAAATATTTCATTTTCATCGTATTTTTTAAATTAGCTAGAACTGAAATTTAATGCACTGTATTGAATCTTTATCAAAATGAGATTACTTAATGCTTCTCTGTTAAAAGTATAAATCTAAATTTATCAATGCTTTCATATTTCTTATAATTTAATACCACTGTTATCACTATTATCGCTTATGTATTCTCAGTTTTATGTAGGTTTTTAAAAATACTTAATATCAGAAAATATGGTTATCAAATATTGTGATGCCGCGCATTGAGGATATTCTTCTGTAATGTTTATTTCAATATTATCTATTATTAATATAATTTTATTATCAATTTATTTAACACAGATAATTATTATTGAGATATAAATATACAATAAATATATACAATAAATTCCTATAAGATATTTAGGCAAACAAAATTGTACACTAAAAATTAACAGAAATGAACCAGGTATATTGCATATCATATATTTGCATTATATTAAAAAATGCATTTTTATTTACAGGTGCCTCGTACATATTGCATATCTGGTTGCAGATCTAATTATAAAAAAGAAAAATATAGTAATGTATTCGGCTTTCCCAAAGATTCTGCAGCAAGGAAAAATGGAAACGGCAGATTCACAGAGAAAATTTTACGGTAACCGACACTTCAGTTATCTGTATTAAACATTTTGAAGAGCAATTAATCAAACTCATCAGTAAAGTTATTCGACTAAATGGAACACTGCTTTCTATATTGCTAGGAAACAATCTGTTCTGAAAACCTGAGCTTATCCGTCTATTTTTCCAGAGCAACCATCTTATTTGACTGTAAAATTGCCTGCTAAAAGAAAATCTCCAGAAGAAAGAACAAAATCTTTAGAACATAGAGAAGAGAAAATTTCCAGATTTGATCTGAAAAAGCTGAGATAAAGGATTTCGAGAGCTTTAAGTTTAACCTTAAATGAACTACTGGAAAATTGGATTGTAATTTCAACCAAAGATAACATCTACTTTGGAAAACCAGATGTGGCAGGTTTCCTAACATTCAGCATTAGTGTCAGAATATCATCAGAATTTCCAGTAACTGTTTGGCACAAAGATATTTTGATTCCATTTACAAAACTGAAATGGCTTTTAGCTGAGTGGTCTAAAACATCACCGCTAATCGCTTGAGAGCGTAGGAGTGTGGGTTCGAATCCCACCGTGGCCCTGGGTGTTTTCTTCGTTATCCTTCTGTGGTTGTACATCTGTCATTGTGCTATTTGTTCTATTATCGACGAAGACTTACAAGCAGATCTCAAGAATCAAGCATACTAGTCTGAATATATGTAATGTAATAAATAAATAAAATAAAATGGCTTTTAGGAGTACCAAGTAAATATACTCGATTTTCTATATTTGAAATCTTACTGAGGCATTTAAATTCATTGGATACTTTTTCTTGTGAGCATAAGTTAGAGAGTAGTATTAAATTGTTCAGAAAAGTTGTTGAAGTATCTAATAATGATTAACTCAATCATAAATTGACATTCTTAATACTGCAACTGAACCTTGCTTAATGAATACTCCACGATATCATACTGACATTTTATTATGGGCTGCAAAGTTTCATTTCAGTCATCCTTCTGCTTATCATCTTGTGAGAGATTCTGAAAACTTAATTTTACGTTATCCGTATTATTTGAAAACATTGATTCGAAAACTGGGAAACTTAGAAATTGGTATACAGCAAAATTATTTATTAATGAAATGTAAAGAATTATCAGAATATGAAAGAACAGAAAATGTGTTGATAGATGAAATTTATCTGAAGCCCCATTATCATATAAAGGCTGTACACTTGAAGGCTTAGCAGTGAATATGCCAAGTACTGAATCAACAACTTTACAATGCTTTATGGCCAGTTGTTTATTTTCTAAAAACAAAGATATTATTTGACTTTATCTTGTGAAAAATTAATCAGCAGAAGATTTGTTGCCAATCTTACTAGAAGTTTTAAAACTAATTGGTTATCCTGTGTTATCTGTTATTGCAGATAATAATCGGACTGAGAAAGAAAGACTTTGAAAAAATATGCGGTGGATCATTAAAATCAACCATTAAGAATCCTGCAGATCCCAGTAAAGAACTGTTTTTCCTTTTCGATACTGTCTATTTTTATTAAAAGTATTCGTAATAACTGGTTGAATCAAAAATCAAACAGTCTTTATACCATCTGTGCCACCTCTCTCAAACAACTGTTCAACTATACTTGTATATGCCAGCACTTTACATTGAAAGACTATACAATGAATATTGTTAAAATGTTATAAATATTGCAAGAAATTGTCAAGAAAGACTTTATATTCGAATCATTTAGAAAAGAAGAATCTTCTCCTGGCATTGAAACTTTTTGATGAAAAAATAATAGCCGCTCTTAAGGTATTAAAGGACAATATCGGTAAAGATGTATTTGGAACCCTACATTCTATCGATATATTTTCGAAATGGTGGAAAGTAGGAAATGTTAAAGCTCCTCAGAAAGGAAAACATATAAGAGATTTTAATTGGGAGAAACTAATAAGTTCCAGGTCTCACAATATAACTTTCTTAAGTGATTTCTGTGCCTGATTAGAAAAATGGGAATTCCTTTTCGCTCCATCATTCAGCAAGCCTACTTCACGAATAGGAAAACTCTCCAAGAATACAAATTTTCCATTCCTTCACACCACTCGCACTTTAATATTAATCACTAAGTACATGTGTGATACCTTAAATGTTAAATACGTGCTTTTAGGAAAATTCCAAACTGACAGCCTTGTAGCACGTTTTGGACAATATAGGTTGATGAGTGGTGGGAACTATATCACATATATCTATTACTCAAACCTTGGAGTCTGAAAGGAAATTGAAGCTACTTAGCTCAATGACTTTGAAATCGGCAAAATTAGGAAATTTTGAAATAAAAATGTTTTCAGAAAAATATAAAAATGATAATGAAGGACAAGAAAGTAACTTTTCTTCAGAATATTTTTAGATATTATTCTTTTATGAGAAATTGTTGAAGTCACTGATAGCAATTTAAAAGTTATACTTTATATTGCCAGTTATGTAGCTAGAGTAGCATCTGAATCTTGTGTTATGTGTAAAAATAAACTAACTGTTCATAAAGACTTATTTTTAGATGTTAGTGAAAGCATTAAGGGATTATATGTCAGCATATATATATATATATATATATATATATATATATATATATATATATATATATATATATATATATATATATATATATATATATATATATATATATATATATATATATATTTGATCGTGATGGACTTTTGTGGCCTAGCAATCTTACACTTGTAATCTGTGTGTAACTACGCTCAAAGTTTTTCAAACATGTATTAATAATACTAATGAAAAAGAATTTCTAAGAGTTCCTAATCAACGTCACATACTCTGTTTACTAATAGGAGAAAAACTTCAGGATGATAACATAGATTTTGAAGGTCTTTGTGCATGTGGTAAAATGGTAAGAAATTTAATAATATTGTGTATAAAAGTTATAAGCAATATACTACTAAATAACTACACAAAAGTTCGAAATGATAAATTACTACTTAAGGAAGTATCTAATAAAAAATAAGTTACATTTTTAAAAAGTGAAATGTAACATTTTTATTCTACTAAAACCAATCTTCTTAATTTCATAAATATTTTGTAGATCAAAACAATTATTTAATGTATATTAACTTCAGATTATATAAATCTAATTTGTTAAAAACTACAAATTTTGATAAACTAATCTGTTAATACTTTACATATGTTTAGAGACAAATCCAAGTTAATTGTTTTTCTGACTTTTTTTAAAACTATTTTTATAAGTTATGTTCTAATATCATAATCAAGAATATAAGGAACTGTGCATTTCATTCTAAGACAATGATTTTCAAATTTTATATTTGAATCTAAGTTCTATTTCTCAATGTGTATAGTTAAGAGGTATGCCACCTATGAATAACTGGTTTGATTTTAAAAATATTACACTATGTTTTCTTTGCTGTTTTGATTTTATATTTTTCTTAGAATAAAGATATTTTTTCTGTCTTTGGATTAGTTTGCAAACTTATTATTATATTTGATATCAAATACACACATTTAAATTCATTAAATGTTTTCTATTAAAATGAAGATATTTTTTTAATTAAATCTGTAATTACATTTCCTAAATTTATGTAAATTTGTATTTATTTATTTATAATTTCTAAATATTTTACCTTAACTTAATATTTCTTAACTTGATTATATATGAATTCTAAAGCATATTTTCATAATACTCTTAAGCTGTACTTCATGATTCTAAAATTCATGGATGGATAACATAAGTATTAATTTTTTAAACGTTATTACAAGCCACAAATTAATTATATATTTTAAATTTGTAAATGAAAATACATTATAATTTATAGATTTATTAATTCATCAATCAACATTATTAAATATTATCGATCATCAAATATAAACAATGTTTTCAAGGTTTCTGTTTGAGAAACTTAAATTTTACAATTTTTCATCCTTTTAAAATATATGTGCAATATTTTGGCATTTTAATTATAAAAAAAGCTATTGGAAATTCTTTTTTTAACTTCAAAAGATAAAGTATTTTAAAATTAAGAACACAAATTCAGCGATTTCTTAGAGTATTCACTACAACATGAAAAATCTTAACGCGGGAAATTTATATTTTTTTCAACATATTTAGCTTCAGGATATCTAATATTTTTTTGTTAATTTTTTGCTTTTATAATATCCGTATGACATATTTTTACTCTAAAATATTTTAGTTAAACATATTAAACACCAAGAAGTTTGTATCATTAATTCCTACAAACCAAAGTATCTTAATCTAATTCGTATATAAATTTTTAAAAACATTTTGAAGGAATTTTTTTCAAAAAGTAATATATTATTAATAAGCATTCACACAACAATTGTATCTAAAGTTAATTTAGCTCTTGAAATTTCGACACCACTTCTGTTTTCGCTGTTTCTGTGTCGGCTGCAGTGGTCTCGAAATGCACCCCACTCGTGACGTCACGAAATGATCATTGTGGCTTGTTCCGCCTCTTTCCCATGTATAAAGTATGATATCTCCCTCTAAGTGATTTCTCGACAAATCTAGCGTACTTTGTTTTGATAGTAGTGTTGCCGAATTCATTTTTTGCTATTTTTCAGCTGTTTTGGTTGCCAGATTTTATTTTTCATGTGTCTTACATCATTTTTACGTCATATATGTTTCTTTTAAGTGGCAACAGCATTTTTAGTTTCACTTCAAGTTTGGTTTTACTTTAAAACACAATTGGGCGCTCCGTGGCTGAGTGGTCTAAAGCATCACCGCTAATCGCTTGAGAGCGTAGGAGTGTGGGCTCGATTCCCACCGTGGCCCTGGGTGTTTTCTTCGTTATTCTTCTGTGGTTGTACATCTGTCATTGTGCTATTTGTCCTATTATCGACGAAGACTTACAAGCGGATCTCAAGAATCAAGCATACAACTCTGAATATATGTAATGTAATAAAATAAATAAATAAATAAAACACAATTTGACGTTTTCGCAGTTTTCAAATTGCATGTCGTTGTCGTAGCTGTTCGTTTTTTTATCGTATGTAAAGCGCGGCAATTTAAATTCTGTTTTCTCATATTTATATTTTTTTCTCTTCGGATGTAGCGCGGAATATAAATATTGTTTTTTTATACACAATTTTTATTTCGCTGTGGATATAGAGCCGGAATTTCAATACTGTTTTATATATTCGTTTTGTATTTCGCTGTGGATATAGCTCCGGAATTTCAATCCTGTCTTTAATATTCGTTTTGTATTTCACTATGCCAGAAATTAAACTTTGACTTTTATATTCATTTTGAAGTTTGCTATGCAATGTATGTAGAGCACCGGACGAAAAATGAAGGTATGAATTTTATTTTAATTATTCTCTGCAGGCAAAGATTCCTAGAATTGTGCTAAAAGTTTAAACTTCTAGTAATAAACAAAATTATGAATTCGTATATTTGTCTACTTAATTGTAGTAATGATTTATAGCATTCTACCTTAAACCATTGAAATTCATTATTTTATTTATTTTTAACTAGATGTTATTAAATGTAATTATTTTTACTACTTTTTTCCTTTAATTTAAATTCTGAACTAATTTTTAATAGAATCTTTAATCAATTCTTATTACGATTAATCTTTTCTTATATACTGTTAGGTTGAGGAGTTTGAAATCGGGGGGACACCCCGCTTTATTTACATAGTTGTTTTTTATTGTTTTCTTATGTAGTGTTAAGCCTAGTAATTCGAAATCGGGGGAAAACCCCAGTTTTTTACGCCGATTGGTGCCCATTCTAGGTAGTGATTTCTTTCGTCGCCACTTGGCGACGAAAAAAGTCACAATGATCGCCAATCGAGAGGGTTACCCTACTAGTTGCTCTGTTTCTAGGAAATATTGGTACGGAGCTGTTCATTATATCAAATAAATTATCGATTAATGAAAAAAATGCAGCCACTTTATTATTTCCAGTGAAATGTATTATAGCTTTAGCAGTAGTTTCCGAAAATAAAGTCTTTGCAGGTGTAACCTTTTTGTCTTTCATTTCTTTTAAGAGTTAGAAATTGGGGCTTCAGTTTATGCCAAATTTTTATTTCCCCGTCATCTTTATTGAATATCTCATATAATATAATAGAATTTATTATTGTACTGTCACGCAAAACTAAACCACTATCTAAAAATGGTTCCTCAATAATTTGATATAATGAGGCATATCAGCGAAAACCCATATCTTCCTTGAATCTTTTGAAGAATGAAAAAAAAACACGATTTGTCTATAGTTATTTCGAGTTCTTAACATAAGGTATGACACCCGCCAACATCCGAAATTATTGCTCCATCTTGAACACCAGTGAATTCTACTTCTTCTATTACAGAAAACAAAAGTTTTTTATTCATTTTACAGTCAAAATAAAAAAATATTGGCTGTTTTACGGGAAAATTAATCCTTTCAATAAAATAATTTGAACTTTACAAAATGGGCCTAATATTTTATCCAATGATGAGTCGTAACACAATTTCGTATCTATGTGCATTTCGTTAAAGCTCAAAGAACATATCTTTTCCACATCGCTCAAAGTTTCACAATTTTTTTTCATCAATAACATTACATCTTTAAGAATTCCGGGAATGCAACTAAACTTGGAATGCCATCTATTCAAAGTACTTGCACTTGGCATATTTAATCCTATTTTATTTCGCCAAAAATCGTAAGATTTTGAAGATATTGACCGAATCAAAATACATTTTGAAATAGTGTCAGATGATCATTTCGTTCTTAATTTATTTTCTTCATCTTCACACTTATAAGGGAATAAATTATTTATCCCTATCTTCCAACGTTTAACGTTCTCCTTTTGAAGTAATTTTATTTTCGTTTTTAATTTTTGTATTTCATTTAAAACCAATTTCTTATTTGATTTCAATCGTTAAAATATTCTTGTTGAAGTTCGATTTCTTTTTTGCTCATTTCACTGTATTTTTTGCGCATAATATTATTTTTTTAAATTCTCCTATATTTTTTAAATATTTATTGCATTTAAGGCATTTAATGTCACCATCACATTGATTTTCTGTATCACATAATTTATATATCTCTCTATCTATCTATCTATCTGTATATATATATATATGGACTCACACACTCAATTCTTTCAATAGCTTCTACTAATCTTCTTTTCGTTTTTCTCTGTTCTCTTGGAGTATTTCGAATTATGTTTAAAGCCGATAACTTAAGATTAGGCAGAGCCTTCGGTTTTAATATTTTTTTCTCTGGCAAACCAAGTAGTCGAGTTTGCTAGTTGTCCATTCATTCATTCAAACCAAAATGCTCACTGCACACTCTAGCATTCTTGATGTTGATTTTGTCACTTCTTCGACATCTTTGCACCCATTCCTTCGAAAGCATTTGATTTCCTTTTGGAAATAGATGAAATATTATGCGTTTTTCTTTTGTATTTTGATACGTATTTGAACACTTAGCAACAGCACACGATGTCATGTTTTCCTCATTAAAAAACACTCTTGCTTAAAATGAAAACATTAACATTAAACAAGCCAAAATCAATGAGAAAGCTGCGATCAGACACAAGCTAGCATAGAGAATACCAGCCAGTCGATGCCCAGTGACGTCACGCTCTTCCCTTCTCCGGTGATAAGTGGCATGCGACACCTCAAAGCGATGAACCAGCCCTTATGTTTTTACAAGCCCTGGGTTCAAATGCTCCCCTGAACTGTCTCCGGAAATAGCCGTTGATGACATAGCCAGGCATCGAAGGAGAATAAGCTGCCTGGAGTTTATAAGCAAAATACTTATTTTTTACTTTTAAGTTCAATTTTTTGCTTTTATATGTTATATCATGTTTCATATATATGTTATATCATGTTACATATCAATTAATTTATATGTTATATCATGTTACATATCAATGTTTCAATACAGAGCTTTTTTCTTTGGCAGTATTTGCATTTTGGAAAACAGTCCGAACATTTTATCGTGTGTACTACATTGATTTACTGGAACATGCTGCACCAATAATTGAATATTGATGCGAGGGAGTTTTCTGAAGTTCGAATCTTTTACTTTTATTATTCTGGCACAAATTGAATTTATTAAATGGTGATTCAAATTTAGTCTTTGAAAACACCACGGAAGCCTTTGCAATCCCAAACCTTCTCTCATACTCCAGTTATCAACATATTTTTAACTTTCATGACAGAAATTAGAGATCCGTATTGAATAAATTCATCAAAGTTGATTCACAAAATCTGCAAATATATTGTCATGTTCATTCAAAGTGCTGTTCGAACACAGTAAAGAGGCTTTGATAATAAGCAATAACGTTTATTAGTCCGAACTAACTATCTCTATAGCTTACAGTCACGAATTGCCTATCGCAGTTCCAACACAAGCTTTTAAATTGTTAGAGAACATTCTATAAGTATTCAATAATACAGAAATTTGCATATTTTACAGATTTCTCAAATATTTAAGAAAGAGAACATAAAAGGGATGAAAAAACATTTTCAGCCTCGCGCAGGCTTGAATGGACGCCTTCCCGTTTGGAGTCGTTGACTTTATCCAATGAGCCATTGCTTGTCGCAAGTTTTTGATCCGAAATGCGGCATTCTATTCTTCCCTTGGAAGACAGGCCCCGCTGTCTTTGAAGTGCTTGTTTTGGCCAAAGTTCTAGACCGAGTCAAAGGTCCAATATGTGTTGGTTTTGATGTATCTCTTTCGGGTATCACTGATTCGGCAAGTTCAGTGTCTGGTCGATGAGGATCATTGGTAGAGGTAGTATCAACGTCTTGATTGTCGGGATCACAATAAGGTTTCACCCTCAGGACATGAACGGTATCCTTAACCTTTCTACGCTTCGACATAGGGTCAAAATCTTTAACTTCATATGTTACTCCGATAGTCATTTGAGAACCTTATACGGGCCGAAATAACGCTTCAGAAGTTTTTTGGAAACCCCCACTTTACGTACAGGTGTAAAAATCCATATAAAATCACGGGGTTGATAGAATATTGTACTATGCGTGGCGTCGTACTTAGTCTAACCTTCTGCTGTGCAATCAATGTTCGTAGGCGAACTAATTGTCTTGAATCCTCGGTTGTTATGATTAAGGGTTCAAGGTAGTTTTCCGCTTGATCATCGAGTTGGTATGGTAATAGTGTCCATCATCATCTCGGCCTTATGTCCGTAGAGCAGGAAGAATGGCGTAAATCCCGTAACGTCCTGCTTTGCAGTATTAAATGCGAATGTTACAAACGGCAGGACTGAATCCCAGTCTCTTTGCTCCACATCTACATACATAGACAACATATCTGTCAATGTCTTCTTAACGCGTTCAGTCAGTACGTTAATTTACAAATGATAAGCAATTGTCATACTGTGCTTTACCTGACAACATCTGATGAGTTTGGATACCAACCTTGATTAGAAGACTTTCCTACTATCGGTGATTAGAAACTTAGGAGTTCACTGCTTGAATAAAACTTCTATTACTGGAAATCTAGCTGTTTTGCGGGCTTCGGCTGTTGGTTTGAGCTTTAGTTATAGCATACCACGTTAAATAATCAATACAGACAACAATCCATTTATTTCCGCTGTGGTATTTAAGAAAGGGACCAAGCAAATCTATACCAATTTGGTGTAAAGGGGCAACAGCTGGAGCAATGGAGAGAAGGTGACCGGGTAGTTTCCAAGGTACATGTTTTCTCCTTTGACGTTCTCGACAATGAGAAACATAGTGTCTTACGGTACGATATAGTCTAGTCCAAAAGAATCATTTTTTGATTCTGTCGTAAGTTTCAGTGAACCCTAAGTGACCCGCATTAGGTGCGTCGTGGAAATGTCGGAGACGCAGGTGTCTAGGGATTACGGGTAATCACTTTTTCTCAGATGAATTGTAGTTTCTCTTACAAATGACGCCATTTATGAGCTTAAATTTGTCCTTGACTGGCTAAGACTTCTCTAGGGTGAGAATTAATTCTAATACCTTCGAATCTCTTCTTTGATTGGCAGCGATATCCGTAAATGTAGCAATTGTTCCGGCCTCCACTGAAGAGTCAGGATCCATGGGATTTCTCGAAAGATAGTCTGCGTCCTTATGTTTTCTGCCGCTTTTATAGGATTTCGAGACGTCATATTTGCAGACTTAATGCTCACCTCGCAAGCCTCCCCAATGGATCTTTCAGACCTGCTAACCAGCATGCATGATGATCAGTTACTGCAACAAATGGTCTGCCGAATGTATAAGGGCGGAATTTCTGGGTTGCCTATATCACAGCAAGGCATTCTCTTTCCGTGGTTGAATAGATTTTCTCCGACGTATTGAGAGTTCGTGATGCCTAAGCTATAACTTTATCACAGCCGTCTTGAATTTGGACCAAGATAGCTCCAACTCCATATCAACGATAATACGAACATAGACCTAGGAAGCTTCTTATGTCGTATACATTTTTCGGAGTTGGGAAATCATGAAACTGCTCGTAATTTATCAGGATTGGGTCGCACTCAATCTTCTTGTATTAGGTGTCCAAGAATCTTTATCTGTTTATCACTTGGCATTATCTGTTTAATTTGAGACTTGCGTCACGTATACATCGTAAAACGGCTCTCAGACGGGATAGATGTTCTTCGAAAATTCCAACTATGTTATCGAGGTAACAAAGACACATAGTCCACTTAAGATGGCGCAGTAAATTATCCATCATCCGTTCAAATGTAGCGGGTGCATTGCATAAGCCGAAGGGCATGACCTTAAATTCAAATAACCTTTCTGATGAGATGAAAACAGTTTTCTCTCTATCTACTTTATTAACCTAGACCTGCCAATATCCGGAGTAAAGGTCCATTGAAGAGAAAAAAATTGACCCCCTTTAATTAATCTAGGGTATCATGAATCCGAAGAAGTGGATAGACATCTCTCTTGGTAATCCTATTCAAACGACGGTAATCGACGCAGAAACACCAGCTTCCATCTTTTTTTCTTACCAGCACAACTGGCGAGGAAAAGGAGCTCTTAGATGCTTTAATTATTGCATTATGCAGTATTTTCTGAACTTCTTCATGGATAGTTCAGCTTTCAGCCGGCGATACCCTATAAGCCCTGTGGCTGATCATTGGGTGGTTTCCAGTATTGATGCGATGTTTCATGTTGATCTTTATAGTTTTGCTTCTACCGTCGGTCTTGAAAATTTCTATGAACTCACGAAGAACGTCCTGTAGTTCGTTGGTCCACATTTAAGTCGGCAGACACTATCCCCTCACATGGACATTCCATAGCCAGGTTTGGTTTGTAAGTATTCGTTTCAGGTTCCAGTTTTGTTGGAGAAGATTCGTCAATTGTATTTAAATTGCATACCACTAGAAGTTCTGCTCTACCTACGCACATATCCTTTGGAATCTGTCTAGCATCGAGATGTTTGTAACCCATAATTCTCCTGTACCTTTTTCCAGATGAATAACGGATGATGGTAGAGCCAGACTCTTTTTAGAAGCAGAATTTTGTTGCACTTTGTCACGACTTTACACTGCACGACATGACACTGCTATCTTCACAATAGAATGTGGAGGGAGCAAAAAATCTTCTAAAGGGCATAATCGGAAGGGCTCACTTAAATTATCAGCCTCTTTTCAGTCATTTTGTAAGGTTTCTTCCTAGATTAGAGTAGAGCGACCACGATTTGTCACAGCCTGAGAGGCTTCCAAAAAAATCCCAACCCAGAATAATACTGTGGCAGCAATGCTGTCAGACTACAAACTTAAATGGCTGGTGCCGGCCATTTATACAAATTCGAACTACACATGTTTCGACCGGTTACTCGTAGTTGCCGTCCGCCACTTCAAGTATAGCATTCTTGCTATCGACAAACATAATTTTCCACAACTGGCGGCGATATACGCCGGAGATTATAGAGAAAGAGGCCCCAGAGTCGACAAGAGCACGTACGGGTTGGTTATCTATGCTTACGTTCACGTAATTTTCGACATCTTGGCGACAGTCGTCGAAGGAGGGTTTTCTACCCAAGCGGCCTTACCTCCGATGAAGGTCACACAGCCCAGTTTTCCTCACTCCTGCGACTCGGAGACAGATTGGCTCTTCGATATGGCGATGAGGATCTGAAGCGGTGGTTTGACGAACGTCTTCGATTTAGGCTTGGTGACCAGTGTGTAACGACAGATTGGCTGCTGCCTTCGCTGGAGTGGCCATTATTGAAATCCCTGAAGGCTTTACATCCTATATTTTGGTGATAATAAGCATTCCGATCGTGACAGTATCTGACAACATGTCAAGGTCGACCACAGTAGAAGCAAACTGGTTGATTATCTGCGGTATGCCATAGGTTGGTCTTCCGGGGTTTATCGTACGTTACGTTCGAAACTGATCCCGTGCAGTCTCTGACCTCCTATATGACAGTTGGATACGACGCTTGGGTTCTGGAACGGACCCCTGGAAGTCTGTACCAGAAATTGGATTTAGGGATCTTTCCACTTCTTCTCGAACAAATGTTTCAAATGAGTGCAGCCCTATTTCTGGCTCCTCCATTGGTGCTGAATTAAGTGTTTGTATTTCCTTACGCACGATTTTTCTGATTAAAGCCGTCAAATCAAGGTCTGAGGAACTGATGGGGGCTATTGGTACTACATTGGGCAACCTTGCAAACTTCTGGTGTCCAATCCATTTCCGATTTTGATCTTCAATGTACTGACACCATTTACAAAAATTTGTCACAGTCCTTATCTCATTTGTAAGTAGTGCCTGGTAGATATCTTCGGCAACCCCTTTCATAAGGTGACAGATCTTGTCATCTTCTGCCATGCTTGGGTCTGCGTTTTGACAAAGTCCCAGAACGTCTTAAATGTACGATTGGGTAGATTCTTCAGATTTCTGAACATGACTTTTAAGTCTCTCGTTGCCTTGCCTTATATACAAGTGTGCGCTATCAAAAGTATTCTTCAGTTCATCTTCAAATTTCGTCCATAATGACAAATATCCACATTATTCTCAAACCACTTCTTTACAGATCCGTCTAAGAAGATACACACATTTGCTAAACTGAGAGTATCGTCCCACTGATTAAATTTTGATACTCTAAGATATTCCTTTAACCACTCAATTGGTTTCTATCCGAGCTCAGCTCTAAAGATGGTCGGCTTTCTTGGCTCCTTAATTACTGCTGGAGTGACGACGATAGATGGTGGATTTACATTGGACTCCGTCATTTCCCTCGAATTTACTTGTCTTAATTTGCCTTCGTAAAGTCCGTGATTCGGAGGAAGCTGCTGAAGTCGGCGGTTTCGACGAAATTCAGTGTCTTCCAAACTGAATACAACGCAAGGAAACGTTAGCCTGTGCCTGCAACAAAATGTCACGTTTATACAAAGTGCTGTTCGGACACAGTAAAGAGGCTTTGATAATAAGCAATAGCGTTTATTGGTCAGGACTAACTAACTCTGTGGATTACAGTCAAGAAATGGCTATTGCAGTTCCAACACAAGCTTTTAAATGGTTAAAGAACATTCTAGAAGTATTCAAATAATACAGAAATTTGCATATTTTACAGATTTCTCAAATATTTAAGAAAGACATAAAAGGGACAAAAAAAAATTTTCCATCCTTGAACAGACGCCTTTCTTTACGGAGTCGTTGACTTTATCCACTGAGCCACTACTTCCGGCGAGTTTTTGATCCGAAATGCGACAATACATATGTATGTAGCTATGTATGTGTATATATATATATATATATATATATATATATATATATATATATATATATATATATATATATATATATATATATATATGTATATATATATATATATAATGTTTATAAATATCATAATTTTGTTGTAAAATTTATTACATAAATTGTTATAAAATTTCACCTTCAGCATCTGGTTAACATGAGTTTATATTCATCAATAAAATAAATTCCTATCACAATTAAAACAAAAGACAATTATTGCTTTTAATGGAAAATCATAATAGACGGAATAAACCTTTCAATATAGCTATCAATCTTCGAATGGTTGCTGTTCATCACATCATTAAGGTACCTCCTAAGCGTAAATGACTTTTAATGGGAAAACATCTTTTCTCTGCTTCATTCAGTTGGTCCCGTTCTCCTGTGGTTCCCGGCGTGCCTGGAATGCTTTATGTAGATCGCGGGGGAAATGACGCAATCTTATGAGGCAAGATGCTGGAATGCAGATCACACGAATAAATATATCTGCGCTCCTTTTTTTCGCAAAATCATAAACACTTCGTTTCGGAGAAAACGCAAATGATTCGCTTTTCCCTTTGTTTGCAGCCAAAAATGGATTTGCAATTCTTTGCTTTATCGAAAAAATATCACTAAAGAATCTGAATTTTTTTTTCGTTTCCTTGAAAATTATTTCAATAAAAAGAAGTTCCTTCCCTTATTTTTATTTCGAAGGCCATCTAAGAGAATGACTTTACACGATTACGATTCATTTACGATTATTTTGTTATTCATAAAGTTTACCCATTATATATATATATATATATATATATATATATATATATATATATATATATATATATATATATATATATATATATATATATATATATATATATATATATATATATATATATATATATATATATATAATTACGGGTATTCTGTTGGTGCTGTGGGCAAGGTCAGCCCTCTTTCTATTGTTCAATGGATCGATAAATTGAGTACCAAGTACGCAACAAAGGTTTCTCATATACAAATTGAATTTATTTGTTATATTTTCATTAATAGACAAAATTAATTATTACCAAAACTTCTTGAGACCTTTTTATAAATAAACGTTTTTTTTAAACTTGGAATATTATTTTGTAAGCTACGACTGCAAAAATGAGATTTAATAAAACATTTTCGGATTGTAATAAAATAAACTTCGTTTCGGATTTTTCTTATGCATCTCTAAGGCATTTAAGGCTATAAGAAATTTTGCGACAGAAACTGAAGTATATATGTGTATATATATAAGGAGAACATTTTTTCATATATATTTTCCGGTTTAATATATTTTAATAATGTTTACTAGGAATGGATTCTGTCTTTCATTTGAATGATACATAACTAGTACATGTTATCCACAGAAATGTTTTTATAAGTTTCTTTAGTTAAAAGATAAAACGTATGAAATATTTTTCAAAACCAAGTATCTTAAAACTTTAAGAAAGTATCTTGGCTTTATCCAAAACTTTCTGTGTGTAAAAGAAAATGTGGCTCAGAAATATTTTAAACCACAAAATCCTATTGAGTCAGGAAGGATTGAAACAAAGCTTTAAAATGACGCTATAAAGATTCAGTCAGCTATTGTAGTCCTGCAATCCCTTGCATTAGCGCAATTTTGATGGCGATGTTCAGGCCTTATTTATTGCACTGAAACAACTATTGACTATTTATTCTAAGTTTGAAAGAATTGTTTTATTCTCTGATTCCGAAGCTGCAATCGAAGCAATTATTTCGCAAGGAAACATCATACCGGATATGTGTACTCCAGTGCCGATTGATGAAATAAAATTTTATCCTATTTTATATGTGATAAATAGTTCTTTCTATTTACTTTGGTTAAATTTACTGTAAAAAAATTTGATGATATCAAATAAAATTATATATATATATATATATATATATATATATATATATATATATATATATATATATATATATATATATATATATATATATATATATATATATATATATATATATATATATATATATATATATATATATATATATATATATATATATATATATATATATATATATGTATATATATACTGTATAATACGTTTTTATGTAGAATTATTCATCCGTCGTCGGTAAGGTCTAACAACCGACGTCTGGAACCCAATCAATTAATAGCTTGGGAATGAAGATGTAAACAGGTTCTGGAGGAAGACTTTAAGGCTCACCTTTCTCAACCCGATCTACCGGAGCGACGTGGTCCACTTACTTTATTGACATTCCTCTGCAAAAGAGCAGGTGAAGCGTCATTCCTCGCACGGGGAAAGGTCATTGGATAAAATGCTCATGGCTCGCTGGCATCAAGGTACGATAATAACATGTCCACGCTCACAAATGTAGAACAAAACTAAAAACGATGGTTATTTTTATAAAGTCAAATTTTTATTTTGAAAAAGCAATCTTGTAAAAAAATTTACTGTTGTATTTTAGTGAGAAATTCTCAGCAAAAGAAGTTGTAGTTTTCGAATGTTGATCTTCTTGTTTTGAAAACATCTGTTTCCATATCTAATTCTAGTCGTAGATGATGATTATCGCTAGAATGACTATACATGACCCAAATTCCTTAAAATGTCTTTCTGATGGTGTCTCCTAAAGACCAAATTACCAGCTCAGATGTCACATTTGTTACCTAATCACGATTCAGAATGATGTTGTAGTTGGCTGTGTTCAGTGCTTCGGTCGTAACCTAACTCAATTTTCAATTTTCGTGATGATTTCTCATCAAGACTTTTGACATGGCGCATTGAGGTCATTCAAATATCGTAATAAAATTTTGAATAGTAATAAGAAAAGTCAGTTACACATACATATACATGTACATACATACACACATATCTAAATAAAAGTTGAAAAGTACTTATTAATTAATAATTAGTTAAATTAATGAGACATTAAATTCAAATAATGTAAGCAATACACTATTTATTAATAAATGTTTGAACATCAAGATAAATCGGGATCTACTGTCTTGATCTACGTCTGCACTTAAGTGTTGAATAGGAAAGAGCATCGGCACCTTCAAGAGCCTACGAAATTCAAATCATTTTCTGACTATGAGGAAGGCGTACTTGTCGAATATAAAAGAAATGGTTGATCCTTAAGGGGCATACCTAGTGCGTAAAACATTCCGAAATCGACAATGACTTCAGGTCGTTAAGAAATGTAAGGTGGGGGTGTTTGTTAGAACGGGTTTCAACCAGACCGGCCCAAGAAACCGAAAGATTGAGATGGACGAGTGTTGCTTAAGTAAATTCGGAAATACCACCCCAGATCAATCACCTACATATTCTAGGAGTTCCAACAAGCAAACTGGACTCTTGTTTCAATATATACCATTCACAAGGAGGCAGATGTGCTTAGTTGCTGCGCCCATTCATCTTGGATTGCAAAACCCACCCACAGAGCTTTCTTGAAGTGGTGACGTCGAAATTGGACCGTAGATGAGTAAAAATTGGAGTGAGGAATTAAGGTTAAATGTGTACCAGTCGGATGATGGAGTCTTAGTTTGGCGCATGTCTGGAGAACACCTTTTTCTTAAATGCATTGTACCTGCAATAAAATTTGAAGGAAGTGGAAAAAGGGTTGGGGGTGTTTCTCGTGGGGTGGACTGGCACCTTTGATATCCGCTCATGGTAGGCATCTCCAATATTCCAGACAATAATGTGCTTCATATGCTGTGGCAATTGTACGGTTATGAGGATGACAACGCCACTTGCCGTGCATCAACGGCCATTATGGATTGCTATGTTGACAATAGGGTGAACCGACTGGAATGGCCTTCCCAGTGTCTAGACTTGAATCGTATAGAACACCTCTAGGAGGAATTAAAGGATGCAGCAACCGTCCAAAATCAGCAAAAGAGCTGTGTCATGTCGTCTTCATGCCGGCCGAACTCTTGTGGAAAGCATGTACTCGAGTCAGCAATTGCCTCACGTGTGGAAGCTCTGCTGAACAAATTGTGCTCATTTCTCTCATTGGAGAAGTGTAAATACTCTAGTGTGTTATAAATTAGGATCATTTTTTGTTCAATACAGTATTTTTAAAAA
This sequence comes from Latrodectus hesperus, assembly GCA_037975125.1. Classification (NCBI taxonomy): domain Eukaryota; kingdom Metazoa; phylum Arthropoda; class Arachnida; order Araneae; family Theridiidae; genus Latrodectus; species Latrodectus hesperus. Next base: position 10,472,937 of record CM075857.1, on the reverse strand, counting down.
ACATTTACATATATTAACTTTTCTCTCAATGAGAAACTTTTTAAGAAATTTCCTTTTTCCCCAATTTGAAATAATTATAAATAATTTTATTATTTTGTAAAATAATTCCATTTTTTTCAAAACTGTTCTCCCTCTAATTGCTTTTTATTGAGGACAACTGCATATTTTGCTTAAAAATAACTTATTTTAAATAAAATCTATTACACAGCAATTATTTTTTTTATTAATTTATATCGAGAGATTTTAAATTCAATCAACTCTTTTCAAAACAAAGTTTTTCATCAAAATGCCCAAAAGGTCCTCTTTAAATTTCTCAATGTAATTTATGACAAAACTACAAATTTTCTGGTTAATCAATCATTTTTGCTGCTATGCAAATCTCTAAAATGATAAAATTATCATGTATTAACATACATGATAATTTTATTAGCAAAATTACGTTTCTTTACATAAACATGCACATAAAACGTGATTTTTTCTAAATTGTTGGCCTACTGGTTTTAATTTTCTTTCAGTAATGAGGAAACATCTGTGTTATCTTCCAAATTTTACTGACAAATACCTGCTCTTTTTTTATGTATTTTCAGTAGCTGATGGCACAGGAAAAGTCCTTCCAAAAAGCTATAGATGCCCTCAACAATTAGGAAATCTGTTGTACAGACAATATTGGAGGTTTTGATGGCAAGGTAACTCTAAAATTTTAAAAATAATTTAGGTTTATTATTCAAATTATAACTTTACTGAACTGTAATATGGAATAATTTTGCAACTAACAAAATGTTTCATTTATTGAATACATTCTTAAGTTTCTTTTCATTTCCGAATACTCAGTGAGTTTCCCTTAGATGTAGCCAGCGATTTAAATCAACTTGGGAGAGAAAACTCATTTCCAGAACAATCGACAACGACCAGACTGATCGACTATCAATGGAAAGCTCTCATAGCTTGCCGGAAGTATTCGATCAAGCGACTGATTCCTCTCAAAGCGGAATTCGGAAGTTGGATTCGCTTAGAGGGTCAGCCATCCGTGTAAACGACCCTCCAAACAATGGTCAGTAGAGCTTTGGGGTGGGTGGGCTGTGGGTCACTCTGCCAAAACGATCGATTCTCTCCCATCCCTATTACACAGATCATTTGGAAGAAATACCGAACAATGGACTCGGAGAAATAAACTTAATTGTAGAGCTTCCCTTTTATGTCCTGCAGAGCTCTCTGCTGCAAATTCCTGATAGATTTATGCATTCCATTTACCTGCACAATAGTTCGTTCCTTTACCGCGTTAAAGTAAGGGAGAAGACTCGCTTCTTGAGTTTTCAGAGTTAATTGAATTTATGGGTATTTTTTAATTTGCCGCTGAGATCAATTGTTTTCAGATTTGATTGGTTGGATCTTCATTAGATATCAACGTCACCAAAGAATTATTGAATGTTATCTAAATTATCAAAGCAACTCTAAAATCTGTAAAAACTAACAATATCATTCAGTAGTACAAATGTTACAAATAAAAAGGAGATTAGAATGCAAATGATGTGGAAACTAGAACGTTTTGTTTAAAATAAGTAAAAATTGAAGATATTCTTCAGCTGTCCTAACTTTACAAATGATATGGAAATAACGTACAAATAATCGGGTGGTAGTGAATTCGAATCACAATTCTCTCAAGGGAAATGACACCTCTAAGGGTGGCAGGACAAGATTGGATCCAGGCCATGTCTTTAGTTGTGTCCCTGCTTTTCAGCTGTGAAGACTCCCCTGAGCACCTAATTCTTTTCCAGACCTAGGAAAGTGCTCACGGAACTCTTTGAATGGCCCACGGATTCTGCAACAGCCCGGAAGGAATAATAAAGTTGCATACAATTTCAACTGACAACCTTATCTACCATGAAACAACAAGTATCATTGTACCAGATGCGTAACTTGATAATATTTTCACCAAATATATAAATCTTGAGTATCCAACAAAATGTTTGGTATAAGGTATTTTATTCAATACTTTAATTTATATAGAGAGTTAAATCTCTCTAGATAAACTTAATTTCTTTTAAATGTTAAATTTATTTTTCTTCCCCAAGTATATATGACCAAGCTCACAATTCCTATAATTCAATTAGAACTCGCTGTGGCTTGAAATGCTCTTCCATCACTTCGAATCCTAATAAAAATTCTGTGTTTTGCTTTTGATTAAAAAAATATATAACGTGTCACATGCCTACTAAGCAAATTCCCCATGACTATATTATCACAAATTGATAAACGTACTTGATATGTGTTCATAAATATTTTCGCCAGATGGAAACAGAAATTTATCAAAGGTAAATAAAAAATTCAGTTTAAGAAGAATGTTCTTATCAATAAATTTATTCGGGTCTATAGTTACGCGTGTTATCATTTGTCTTAGAATGTATAATATTTGGGTCAAATGCTTTTATGGGAAGAAAAAAAAAAGAAATGAATACATATATTTTAATTTGTTCATAAAAATGACTCTTAAAATAGAAACAAAACTCTTAATTTTTAATCTAATATCCTTACATCTGATACACAATTTCAAATTTTAAGTCTAAATATAAAATAAAATTTCATAGCTTTAATTTATTTTTAGCACTTTTGTATGTAACTTGATGAATTATTTTTAAGTGAAAAAACTGTTACTATATCTACGAGTTATGATAAAAATATTACTCTTTTATAAATTCTTACACAAACATTTGAATTTTGACTTTATTATTTAAAAATGTAGAGTTTATGTGAGTGATTGTATGTTTTCATGAATAAGTCACGTGTTTCCCATGATCCACATTTCAGAGAACTTTCCACCTGTTACGAGAACTTCTCAATTGATTTCTAAAAATAAAAATCCTCTGCCACATGAGTTTTCTTTATTTGTCCGCGTAATGATTTGTTTAATGGGATGGAATCATTCCCATAATTCTACTGTTATTTGCACACCGTATTGCAATGGATGACATCATTTTTTACTTTTTCAGTAATAGGATTGCCAGGATTGTTCAAGCGAAAACAATTTCAGTTGTAATGTCACAATTATTTTCTAATAAAAACTTTCATGAAAATAAATTCTCCAATGAAAACAGTAATTCCCTAGAATTGAATAACACACAATCCTTTATTGTTATAATATCGCATTATTGATAATAATCTTCAAAAATACGAAGGAGGTGAAATCAAACCCAGAATTATTTTTCACGAGTTTCAAGAAATCGAAACATGCTTCTTCTGCATTGGAATGGCAGCACATGATTTAGTTTTTCTTTTCTTCTTACTCATGGACCTCATTTTTCTTTCCTCACATATCGGAACAATTTTCACGTCATAGCTCGCGACTCGAGGAAAATAAGCCACTTTTCTTTTCATTTCATTTCTTTAACGAGGATTTCTACTTTTGCTATTAAGCTTTAGCAAGAATAATTGTATCCAAAATTATAAGGGATATAATTTAGATTTCGATTAATAGCACTGTATGAGTCATTGGAAATAACATTTAAACTATGTTTCAATTCCTCACTGTTGCTTGGGAAAGAAGCAGAACGTTTACGTGCTACATTTATAATAGTGCAACATTTCAGATTACACGCACATGAAAATTTATATAACAGATAATGTGCACGTAGTAAAATTTACGCAATAGATTATGCAGACATCACAAATGCACACAATGGATTATGTCTACATAATAAACGACGTGTATATAAAAATTCAGCATAATAGATTACTTTCACTTAATATACTTCAAAATGGTTTTTAAACCAGGGGGAAAAATGTGCAAAAATATCAGCAATAAAACTAGATTCCAAATGTGGTGAAATTATATTACCAACAAAAGGAATTGAACAACAAGAAAAATTTCAGAAAGGAAATTTTCAATTAGTTCTATATTTGGTAAATTCAATAGTGAACAGTTAGATTTGAAGTCCAATTTGGTATGATTAATATTTGAAAAAAAAAAGATTAATTTTAAATGAATTTTAATATCTCATTGTTGTGCGATATTCTTTGTATAATTAGTATGAGTATTGTATACTGCTGGTCATCCAAAACAGAACACCAAGATTAACTAGAGATATCTCAGCAAAATTTATTTGGTAGACAACACGTTATAGAAAGACCAAATGATTAAATGTTCAGCCTCTTGTAAGAGTGAGCGAAGAACAAAATTAGTAGTAAGTGTAGCATCTATTATTGTATATAACCGCTGCCACGCGTCTCAACATAGAAAATAGACTTTGCGTGTATTCTTGGCGTGTAGCATTTTATGACCTTCTACCTATTGCATAAGTTGATATACTTAGCAGTGAATGGTATATCTCTAATCAGTTGTTGTACAAGCATGGACCACATGTTTTCGATGACTATAGACCAGAGTAAGCAGGCCAAAGAAGCTGTTCAGCATGACGGCTCAAGAATGCTTAAACATTAAGTGTCACTCAGGATCAAGCAATATTCTGCTGCAATGTGGCTGGCACTATGAGTATGAGAAGACGACCATAGGCTCCAGCACGTCAGAGATATAGCCCAGGCTGTTCATTGTACAGACAATACACGCATGAGGGGCGAGGAAATGAAATCCTATACCGCTCTAAACCATGATTCTGGGACCAGCATAAGATATAACACAGCAGTATCTCATCCCTATGTCTATTGACTTGAAACCCCGACTATCTTGATGTTGCAGGCAGAAGAGTCATGCCTGATGAAAACACTCCATTCCTTTAATCACGTTTCGTTATTAGTGGCGCAAATGCCAAAGATAAAGGAAGGAATGGATGCCTGGATAGTAAGACACGGACATCGGGTGACGCTCAACAGACAGTTGTGCAATGATTCCTGATGTAGCTGAGTGATTCACCACTGCTCTGCGCACAGTGTGTTTGTCAACAGGTGCGGTGCTGTAACGAACTGGAAGTGATAGGTTCTGTTCCCTCCTACATGTAGCAGTCACAGTTACTTGGCTTCATCCAACACGATCTCTCGGAAGCGCAATCCACGAACTCTATAGATTCTTATTCTTTCTCCATGGAACTCAGAAATATGCTGTTTAACTATGCCGAATAGTGTCTTATTTGAAAGACACTACTCGGCATAGTTAAAAAGCATACTCCACAAAAAATCCTGCACTTTAAATTGACAATCTCTTCTGCCTTCATATGGTGTTTGACAGTTAAACTGGAGCTCCCATTGATGCGTTCATGGTTTGCATGCAAACGCTTGATGTAAATTTCACATGATTGATTTGCAGTCTTCCCGCAGGCATTCGAGGCTGCCAGAGATTGACTGCTTTTAAATAGTAAATAAAAGTACAATCGGTATGTATTCATGGTATTTCTCATGTATGATTATGTTTTCATTTATGATCAAGTTATGTTTTCATTGCATGCGTTTTCTCAGATGGAATACCATGCACTAAATATTGCATATACATTACCACTTCCAACTTTAGTAGAGTCTTCGCATTTATGCGGAAATTTTAGTCTCCCTCTGCGCCAACAATGCATTGGTTTTTATGCCAATGAGGTCTTTTCTTTCCGGAGAGCAGGCTAATTAAAGTTTTAATATATAATTTAATGACTTTCCTCTTTTGTAAACATTATTCTGTTAAATTGTAACGAACAGCACATTCTGCCTTTAATAAAGACAGCTAAATGGAATGCATGTAGTTTTGACATCTATATATCGAAGTGATGTGGTAAAAAATTGTAAAAAAAAACTGACTTTTTGTAAAGGTAATTAAATGAATCACCACGGGTACAATAAAGTGATCATTACGTAACAAGCAAATTATGCTTAATTAAACTCTTAAACTTCTTTTCAGGAAATTAAACATTTTTAGTCTAAAAATAATTGATTTTTAATATGATGCAGATAATTTTCTATCTATTACTGTCCTTTAAAATTTTTGTATGAAATATTTAGATTTGTTTAAATAAATATTTTATAGAATAAGGTAAGGAAGCTTATTAAAAATCGTTTTCTTTCTTTTTTAAGTTTAAAAAAATGTTAACTTCTTTTTAAAAGGAATAATTTAATCCTTATTTTGCAACCTATTTTTAAATTCCTTAAAAATTTATGTATTTTAAAAAATAAACCGAAATAATTAAGTAGAATTTTGAATAAAAATAGAATTTGGAAATAAGATAAATTACGCATTTACGTTTATGTAATGATATGATTAGAATTGTCCTTGTCTACCCGAAGAATGAATGGTTTCCGCACAAAATAACCGTGACACATTTAAGTTTAATGTGTTTCCACATTTATTGTTTCTTCATTTATTTTTAAAAAATGTTTATGTAAACTCTTTATTGTTTCGAATAATTTTTTATCTCTTTTAGAATGTCTTAATTGAAAAGAAATTAATTGAGTAATGATTCACTCACAACGCCTTACAGTTTTCTAGAAACATCTGAGTTGGATATCATTTCGTGAGCTGATAGTGAACAGACGATATATAGTATTGTTTAGTTGATTTAAAGCATTGTCATAACATAACTTATAGCATTAGCTCTAAGCTTTTGAGTCATGTTTTTCTTCGTTTGAAGAAAAACTGCATCGGATAGCAAAAGTTATTCAATAAATAGATAAATGCGCTAAAGTAATCTCTTAAAATGATGTTGTGCTGAGAGAGTTTCAAGTCAACTGCTTTTAGGGAGGGAGCAATGTTTCATCTAGAGACAGTAAAAAAGTGAAAAATCACAGTATCATCAGATTGGTATAAGTAGCCTCTAAAACTCTGATAAACGGCACAGCGAAGACTACATCGGATTATCGAATGTGCAAGTGGTAAATGATAATGACGCACAACTCAAACTAGTGGTTCAACCTCTCGAGGAATTGCCAAAGGCAGATTCTCTGAAGTCAATGGGTATTTGAGGCTTAGTATTCATTGCCTTAAGACCTCAAACTTGTAAGATGATTGCAGTCACAATCTATTGAACATGCCGTTCTTAGTACTCACGTTGGATTTTCAGTGAAGCCTTCCCATAATGAAAACGACACCAGACTATCGATGCCTTGTTTATGACACTCTGGAAGGAAAGTATTAGGCGAGACACTGCGATGCGTGAAAATGATCTGCATGCCTGTGTTGTGGGAAAAGTGTTCTCCGTCATGCATGGGGCACATGAAGATGCAAGCTGAGAATCAGTAGTATTTCATGTTAATTGTTGTTTTATTTAACCGAATTAACATTTACTAAAGGAGTGAAACAAACATACTATATACACCTTGTGAAAGGGATTAGTATGCAGAAATACATAAACTTGTATCTCTAAAAGAACATATATGTACTATCACAAAAATCTCTGAATATTTATAATGATAAATTATCTCAATGCGCTTATGCATATGTTTGGTGATAGAATCCATTGTTCTTCTGCATGTTATTACAATTGGCCATGATCTTATTTTGCAAACAAGCAATGATCTCCCTCGCACGATTCACCCATATGTTGTAGAGAAAATTCAAAAGACATGATTAGCATGCTCACGCAACCTTAATCCGGTTAAGAATATTTTAGTCAATTGAAGGAGAAATGAATTACTATTCTGCTACCCTCTTTCTAAAATTTGTAGTTTTAGAGCTTCTTAGCTCAACTAGTGACCAACTAGTTACCTCTGTAACTGAATGAGTTTTACTCATTAAGACACTTGAATATAGATTCTAATTCTTTAATGAAAATTACTTTTGTATTTTCCCCTTAAGTCATTGCCTCAAAGGAGCGAAGAGGTGTACCTGGGTGAAGTATGTCGGAAGCGAATTCTCCTGGTAGGGCCACCCAAGTCATGAAGGTCACTCCATTAGGCTCAGGTAAACTCTACAGGTCCACCACTTCATTTCCATTATTTTTCACTTGAGAAGTTGTCATTTACGACCTCCTGGATATGGTCTAACTTGCAGCTAGACCACAAGAAACAACAATTTAATGTTTAATTTTTTTATTCGAAATTAGAAGAGTTTCTATTAGTGAAGATATGACAAAAATTTCAATAGTTTGGTTTACGTTTTTGTTTTATATTTACCTATGAGTTGCAAACTAAAAGTACAAAAAGTAAATATTACGCTTAAGTTGCATCAAAATTTCGGGCCTAATTTGTAGTGACGAGATCGACGCCTAAGTTGCCACCATTCTCTTTGCAATAACAACGAAGGAGCATTGGTATTGCAAAATGTTCAGCATGCATAAACTCTTTCAACACAATATCACTTGTTGAGATTAATATTTTTATATTTATTATACAAATGACTTCTTTACCACGGACACTCGTTATCCTTTTACAAGCAAGAGTAGTGAAGGTACTAAAGTAAAGGATAACATCATTGAATGTCAATTCCTTATTTTTGGAAGATCTAAACAATTATTTTTATCGGTTATACCCGATTTTGAAGTTAGATTCATCAGTTTTTTCAAGGTTAAACAGGGTTTATTGATTATGGCGCAAGGTCCAAAATAAGATAAGGTGAGCCAAGGTTAAACATTCGTCCATTTCACTAGCCGTAATTTTAATTGAGAATGTTGACAATATGCCCACACAGACCACAAATTCATAAAATAGCGTATCTCATGATTTATTCAACAAACAAAATTGTGATACAAACAAAAAATCGGTCTACTGGCAACCGAAACTGAAGTGGAAATAAATTATTCCATTCCATCTGAAGGCCGCTCAAGGTGAAGCCCTTTTTTAGCTACTTGCACTTCCGTATGCAATAAACGTACGACTGAAGTGGGATATTTCTCTAGAAACACAAAATTATTCAATAAATCGATAAAAAGAGTCTAGAAGTTCTCCTGCCAGATGAATAAACTAAGATGAATTCCTTTCTTTTCTTTGACAAAACTCAATGTGATATTCTTGTACATTATGCTTACAAATTTTGCTGAATGTACTGGAGAGTATAAGGGATTTGTACAAAAAACTATTTATGCGACCCAACATACTTTAGCTATGTAATATCATTTTTCACACTTGAAATCGATTTGAATTATAATGTCTGTACCTATTAACTATATAAATGCAATCTATGCTGTACAAAGTATTCACTACTGGAGTGTAAATTGTCAGAATAAGTGAATGGTCGCAGGAGTGGAATAAGGTCGGTCTGCGTGGATGCTCGGAAAAGTTCTGGATTTTTTTCTCTTTTATAATGAATTTGTTGTGGGACTAAAATGTATGCACATCCTTAAAGAATCTTCTATCTAATTCACATTCATCTGCTCACTTACGTGGCGTTATGTTTCCATGTTGTGACGTCCCAACACTGGTTGTCCCTCAGTGTCACGTGATTGTAGGACTTACTCAAGTAAGTCTGCAGAGTGTAAACTTTTTGTGGTTGAAATGCTTCCTTCTCAAGCTACACAGACATGCAATCATTCATAGTTTTCCATGTGTGGATTTAGCTGTAAATTTAGGATGGAAACGGAGCAGGTAAGGAAAGAGTTCGCAACAGTAACACAAAATCACGTGTTGCCTATTTTATAAAACCAAAGACCCTCATGTTGAAAGCACCTATGCAAGTTAACTATTCTTTTAGATCCAATGCTTGGTGTGCTGAGGAAAAAAGAGAGTTTGTTCAGGAGTCAAGAGCGGGTCGCAAGGTCTGCCATGGCAGTGATAGATAGTGGAAGCGCATCTCCTTAAGCAAACACAATATCTTGTACTATCCTAAAGCCAAGTTGGCAGCTAAATGGTTATATCTCAGACTCTCGGTTATAGAATTTGGAGGCCACATCGATGCTTACAATGGCTTGAAAACCAGTTTGCGGGTCCCAACCTAATGGCCCTTACGTGCAAAAATGAGTCGCTGATACTTACGCACAGATGTTCTAGTGAGAAGACCTGGAAAGCTATAATAATAGGATAAACTCTCAGCAGTTTAGAATTAGAAAAGTTCTTTTCAGAGTAGAAGATTCCGTGTTCGATCCCAGCCACTGTTGGACAAGCGGAAATGCGTCTGACCTCCGTATGTACTTTTGTCCCACTCGATGCTTGGAATCTCTTCGTACGACCTGCCAATGCCGCCCACTGCGTGCGAAAATTCTTCCCGGATGAGCACCTTCGGCTGCAATGGAGAGAAATCAGTTGATAAAATAATTATGTTTATCCAATCCGAGTGTGCATTGATAATCATTGTGAATGATTATATGTTAAAGTTCATGCTCTTAAATATATATTGAATAAAAAAAATACTTAAAGAGATGTATTTATTATTTATTATATTGTATTTTTTGATACAAGATGTTCTTGAGATATCTATAAAATATATCAGACCCTATTGCTCATTGAATGGAGCAATCCAAAATTCTTTTGTCTAAAACATTTCCCAAAAGCAAATTTATATATAATTCTAAGGGAATTCAATAAACCATAACTCAAAATGATGAAATATTTTTAAAAATAAACATGTTGCAGGTGAAATGATATTTTGCGTTTAAATTAAGTTTTCTTCCGAAGGAGCCCGGACGCTGACCCCCCCAAGGTGAGTTGGGCTCCGGTGGGAGACACAGGAGAGGGGATCCCGGAGTTTCACTTGGAGACTGAGCCGAGTCGCTTCCAGAAACATGATTCTAAATCTGCTGCTGGGTCGGGATTAGAACGCACTAAATCGCTAAAATATGTACGATGCTCTAATCAACTGGACTACCGGGAGAAATAATGGCCGAAAGGTTAACTCTCTTGCCTTCGGTTCAGCATTTCATGAGTTCAATTCTCACATTGGGTTTGGATGTTTTTAGTGGTTCGAAATCCATTTTAAACTGCAAATCCAGGTCCAATTAGACCTCGTGTTAAAAGATCGACTGTTGAGCGACAAAAATCAAATCAAACCTAAATATTGGTACACACCCATGAAAACCAAAGAAATAACCCGCACGAAATCCATGGCGCCCGCAGAGCCATCTGCTGCGGCCCATCAGAGGCTGGGGACGATCTTCGGAGCTTATTATTAAAGAAGAGAACCTTTTTAAATGTCTTCTCAAAAGGACTGAAATAACATTTGTTAGTCATAAAAAATTATGATCATTCATATGCAATATCAGTTATTTACTTTTTATAAAACAAATAATTAAAAATCTTATAATATACGTATAATAAAGTAGTGGCGAAGTGAACGGGGCAAGGGGGTCTATTGTGCCAAGGGGTCCACTTTGAGAGGGGCACCAAATAGTAGTTACGAAAATTGTTTTCAGAAAAATTTTATTTCTTTTTAATTGTGTATGAAATATCAATTTTATTCGGAGAAATATATTTTAAATTTAATAATTATTTTCTCCTGTTGAAGAGCCTTCCATAAATGAAACTATACCTATTTTTATATTTCCATATTAATAACTTAGTATAGTTTAGTTTGTAATAAAAATTGTGTTCTTTTATTCACGTTTTTCATTATCATTTCTTACAGTTTTTTATACTTTGCTCAAGATTTGTGCTTTATCATTATTTTGTATAGTAAAAGTTGTACATGTAATGATGGAAATATGTTAAACTTCTTCTGATAAAAATTCTGAAATATCAATAATATTGGTTAGTTTCCTTTGTATGCATTTGGGGTGTTTTTTTTATACTTCTTTACCAAATAATATGTGTTGATGTTATATCTCTTGATTTGGGAATCGATAATTTAGGGAGATTCCTAAAAGGTAAGCTCATGATCTAATCTGTAACTGATTTGACTTAGTGTGAATGCAGCAAGATTCACCATGTTCTTTTGAATTCTAATTTTTTACAAGATGTCGAAATCAAGTTGCATACCTATGGAATATTGTAACATTGATTAAGCAAATAAATCTTTTCTACTCAAAATATGAAAAAAACATTATATCTAATGAATATTGTATCGACTGACAAATACATCATTAGGTACCGCTAGATGTTATTTATCATTTAGGAATTCAAATAAAAATTTTGTAGAAATTTTGATGTTCTAAAGTATTATTTGACTTGATATTCATTTTTTATAGTTATTATAAAACATTTTATCTAATAAACAATATTTTTTCTTATAAATAAAAAATGTGAAGTTCTAATCTCATTTTGACTAAAATAAAATTAAAAAATCACTCTCTAAAAAAGGCGATTTTATAAAACTGAAATATGGAAACATGTTAAACTTTTTCTGATAAAAATTCTGAAAGCAACAAGGACAAAATATTAATAAAATAACTTGTAAAACTATAATTAAAACACAAGTGAAAAATTTCTTAAAATTCTTTTAAGGTTCTTAAATTTATATTTTTTAATAATCAATGAGAAAGGTATAAAACCTACAAAAAATTTCATATCAAATAAAATGAATGGATGTGTGTAAAAATTTCATTTCTCAATTCTTAATAATTTACTTTTACAATTACATTTATTATTATAAATATATAAGTTAAGCCATATTCTTATCATTGAAATTTTGAATAGACAACAATTATATAATGATGGAATTATAGTACCCAGAATTTTGTCAAGTAAATAAACTGTATCTTTGAGTTTATTCTTTTACGAAGTTCCTAAATTATAAGTTCCTTAAACTAGCATGGCTGTGTTTAATAAAATCCGAGAATAATGTATGCATTTAAATATATTATTATATATACATTCGATATAGCTTAGGGCTTCAGTGAAGCTAAATCTGGATGATATAGTAATATCTGTAGAAAACTTCATTTTAAAGAATAATACTCATTATAAATAATTAATATTGCATAAAAATTCAAATGATTTTTGATTTAAATTTTTTTTTCTCTTGTTGATTAAATTACTTCACTTGAGCACCGTCTTTATCTAATAAAAAAGGGACCCGACGAAGATGAAAAACTAAAAATGTTGAAACAATCAAATTACTTGAAGATATTGATTTTTATATCCATTTCATTTACTAAAAATCATTAAATGTATCAGAAAAATAAGGAATATAAAATGTAAATGAAAGATGTTACTAAGACTTAAAACTTCTGGGAGAAATTCTCATTAGCGGTCCTCTTTGTCCGAAAATGTTTGTGTTCAGCAACAGACTGACTCTCAACAGAAGAGAAATCTTTTTATCAAAATAGCATTGCAATATTTAATAAAGAGATTTGTGCTTCTGGAATCGAAATACGATACAACACTGGAAATAAAAAAGTAATAACCTTCAAATGCTAGAAAAAATCATAATTTCCTTTTATTTTAACTATTTACCCGGTTAGAATATCGTCATTTCACACTCACAAATTTTCGTCTTTGTTATTTTGTTAAAAACTTCGTTGGAAATGTTGACTTGTGAGTCCATTTTATTTTCTGTCTACAACTTATTCTTTACATTTTGCTTATTTAGCAGATTTTTAGCCATTATGAATATTTATTAACAAATATGTATAGTTTTGAAATTTAAAATCAAATTGCTTATTTAAAATTATTTTTTTTAAATCAAAATCTTTAAAAATTAAAAAATTTCGAAAATAATTTTTATTTTGCTTGTTATTTTGTCTCCTTTATATTAATACATTGTAATGAAAAATTCTTTTTGTAAAGTTAAAATATCAAATGTATTAAATAATATTTATGTGTACACACATAAAATGTTTTCTTGATAAATAATCTTTAACGAACTTTATATTTCAGTGTATATAATGATAGCATGTTTAGCTTAGATATCATTTTAAAGGAATATAATGAAATAAAGCAAAATTATTATACTTTTTGAAAAGCTATTGATTCGTAATATTTTTGGATGTAATAAAATGATTCAAAATAATAATAAGATCTTTTAAAATGTGAATTAGCTCTTATTTTAATTAAGAAATCTATTTTGAAGTCATAAGGGAGTCTTTTTAAACATATTAAAATAAATTGAAAATTTTCAGGGAGAAATGTTCTCAGAGTAAAATCATAAGACAGTGTTGCGGTAAAAGTAACTAATCCGGCAACTACGTATAATAACCAATGATTATACACAACCCCCACTAAATTCGGTAAATGTGATAAATTATTGAAATATATGGATAATCCTGTAAATATATGCATAATCCCCTATGCGTGATGAGAAATATCATAGATTCCGATTACTTAGTAGAAAAATGATATTTTAATTTCAAAGGATAAGTATTTTTTAAGCTATATTAAATAATTCGTCCAGAAGTGCTTAAAAAACAATAATGACTAAGAATAAAACATACAAAAATGTCTCAGTTTAAGATATTATAAGAATGATATATTAAATAATAGTATAAGTTATTTATATATATATATATATATATATATATATATATATATATATATATATATATATATATATATATATATATATATATATACATATATATATATATATGTATATATATATATATATATATATATATATATATATATATATATATATATATATATATATATATATATATATATATATATATATATATATATATATATATATATATATATATATATATATATATATATATATATATATATATATACGACTTAAAAGGTATTCAGAAACACAAAATGATCACACTTAGATTTACTAAAAGTTGTTCAAAGTTTGTTCAATAGATTGTTATTTAAGTAAATAATTAATTTTTATTTAAACAATACAGAACTTTAAATCGTGTGTGGATATTTACTAGTTCTTATTGATAACTTTTATTTTTTGTTAATTAAAAGATCTAGAAAAAGAGAACAATTTAGATTATTAGAATTTATATAAACACTTCCATATAAAAGCAAATTAAAACTATATTCTAAAGAATAATTTATTTATATTTGTTTTAAATATACTTATTTACATACATTAGACTGCTATAACGCTTAGAATCACATTTTGCCAGTGTTTTTACATTTGGATTTATCAAATTTGTACTCTGTCTTGAAACGGATGGATAATATTTTGAACCTCAGAAAAATGGTCTTATGAAACAATCTTTGACTAGTTCTTAAATTTCCGTAAGTTTGATTTGTACTGATGCATTTCCGAATCCTATTCTAGTTAACATTTTTTTTACTAGATTTTTAATCTCAAATTTAAAAGTACAACATGAGCCTTTAAAATTATCTTTATTTAAGATTATTTTAAAGTAGATACTTTGTGCTGTTGTTATTAGCATTATACTCTTATTACATGTTTATTCAATATATTATACTACAATGTTTCGAGATGGGGCGCCAAAATTGGCGCCAATGGTGCTCGTTATGCCATTGTAATAACGAGCTACTTTTTGTCATAGGGAAAAATTGTTTTTACAGCTTTGTTATATAAATTTCAAAAAATATTTTTCTCTTGGAACCGAAAAAAATTAAGTAATATCAGAATTTTTTAATCATTTCAATTCCTGTAATCATTCAATTTGTTATCAATCAGGAAAGAGTTATAATAATAAATCAATTAATGTGGTTAAAGGTGTGTGGGTGGAAATTTTAAGATATCTATTTTTTTCTTGATTTGAAACTAATAATACAAATTCATAATTTTTATAATTTGGAAAAATTTTTTAAATAAATAAAAACTCTTATATTATTATTTCTCTCATTTAAATTCCTTTTTCAATCTTATCACTGCTTCATGTATTTGCTAATAAAGAGATGATTTAAATAGCATTGATCCGATGAGATTGTTTTGAAATCATGACACCTGCTGACCTATTTTGCAAATCCTATCAACTGATCTCCTTTTCAGAAGAAAAAAAAAAAAAACCTTCCGTCGGAAAACAGTCGCGAGAAGCTCTCATAAAAACCTTCGAAGAAGTTGCTTGGAGCAGTTGAAGCATTCCTGTTTTCCCCATTTCCCATTGGAAGAGGTGCAATGAACTATTTTTGTGTACTCTAAAAACATTTGTAATAAACAACTATTTTGTGTGCTGTTTCAGATTTTAAATAATAAGTCTTCCATTTTTAATAATATGAGAAATATAACACTGTAAACCTTTCATGAATTATTTATTTCCAAATTAATAATGAGAATTTTTTAATTTGGAAAGAAATAACTAGAAATAAGTTCTGAAAATTTGAGAGATACAATTTTCCTGAAACAAAAGAATGTTTTTTCTCGAAACTTCAGTCTTTAATTACTTTTCTATTCATAATATCATTAATTTATTTTTATTTGGACAACAAAAGTGGATATTTAGAATGTAGGAATAAAGTTTTAAATGAGAAGTATTGTTCTCAGAAAATATAACAAGGACAATTTTATAATGCACTAAATATAATGAACAATGTTTGAATTTTAAGAAATAACATACAATGGGACCATTATTTAAATAAGAATATTTAAAATACTTACTTATTCTTAATAAGTTATATTCGTGATAATATAGAAAAATGAATTTTTGAATTCACATTGTATACATAATACGGAAATGATGTTTCACTTTTAAGAATAAGATATTATTTTTCACAATTGTTTATTATTATTTTCATCATTAAAAGCGTAAAAATAATGATGAATAATTGGGGTAACCTTTATTTGGCCGGATTATTTTAAATCTACAGTATTATTGTTTTATCGCAGACCACATTGCATTTTGTTATGTTATGTAATACCGTATGATAATGGAAATGTCGCTGAGTATTGCATTTTGAGAAGCAAATGATAAATGCAACCGAGACATCCAACCAGTATTCTCTAGTTATAATGAGTGAAACGCAGATAAGATTACTCCTGAAGTAATTAGTGCCAAAAATAAAGACGGAATCTTGTTTTTTTTATCAGTTTTGTACTCTGAATCAAAAAATTAAAACAAAAAGAGAAACGCGAGACTCACGCAAAGGGCGGAAAGAAAGTATATTGATGTTGTGTAGAGGGACAAAAAAGATGTAGAATGTCAAATAACTTGCGTTTTCTGAAAAATGACGTGATCCGGTAGATGGCGCTGTCTGCAGCAGCGATCGCGCTGAGGTTTGATTACATATTACGTTTGAGTGTATCGCGTTGTAACATTGAAAGTTATAACGGTCTAGTTAGTCTAGAGAACATGTTTTTGAATTTCTTACTGAATATAAATTACATTTACCGATGTGTAGTTCCATATAACAGTTCGTCGAAATATAAAATATGTTCTAATTTCATATAGTCTTGAATCCTATAACACTTTTTCAGTAAATGTAGCAGCTTGACTTGTTGGTCGCTCCACAGCCATTTTTTTGCACCCAAACAATGATAGCAAAACAGCTCTTACAACTGAAGAAGATTTTTTTCACTTTAACGTGCTCCCGGCAACCTATTTCTGCTGACTGAAATGTCAGTCAATCACATCTTCATTTTGAACCGTGATCAAGAGACGAGTTCGATACCCGATCTGGCACCCTCTTATGCGCAATGTCTGAGAGAAGCTGTTGGCCCCATTCGTTTAGGTAGCTGCCTGTCGTATTGAGGGAAATGTCACTGAGTCAATCCTTTAATGTGTCTTGGATTTCTGGTCCACCATTTCTGAAATGAATATCAAAAGGAAGTCCTCAAAACAATGTTCCAGGCCGACACGGGCAGAGGACCGCTTTATATCCTTCTCGGCTCGAAGGACAAGAAGCATTTCTGCTGCACTCTCTGTTACATTACCCCCTCAGAAGATTTACCTACTTTAGATAAACATGGGTTAAGAATAATTTTTCATATCCTGAGGCAAGACGTGCTGTTACAGCTTGTACACCTCAAGCTGAAATTAGCTGTGTAACTGTCGCCGCCAAAGTCACCAGAATGGCTAGTACGCAAACGGATGCTCTTTCACTTCCAGTAGTTTAATTACCCTCGACATCTGAAAAAACCCAAAATCGACTTCTACAACCACTCCCCGGAGAAACGCTCCAATGGCTAGATCTAAAGCCATAAAGGCCTTAAAATTAAGATCTGCAAAGGAGGGCAGTTTTAGGCCCTTCATATCCACCCATAAGGCCTTATCCCTGGAGGCTGACGTTGTATATCTACATCCCTCTGACAAAGATCTATCGCTCGAGGAGATGTCAGATGACATGCCTTCAAGCGCCAGTAAAGCTTTTCAAACTAAACAATAACTTCCTTTATTTCTTGGAGATACCATGGTCTGCTTTCTCATCATGAGGACATCAATTCTATAATTTCAGCCTACAACCCCGCATGTGTTGCACTTCAGGAAACATTCCTGATGTCCAGCAGCAACGTTTCCAAGCGTGGGTTTAAAAGCTTTAGATAGGACTATGGTGATGATGGTGCAGTGTCTGCAGGTGTTTGTATTTAAACATCGACTAATTTTCCAAACACTGCCCAACCTTTGAATACTACACTACAGGCTGTATTTGTACGAATTCATACAGCATGCATATTGACAGCCTGTAGTTTGTATTTATCATCACATGATGTCATCCGCCAAGAGGAATTCGATACATTAATAGATCAGTTGCCAACACCATTTCTGCAGTTAGGTGACTTTAACGGCCATAATTCTTTGTGGAGAAGTGATGATATTAAATCTGGTTGTCGGTAGATAGAGTAAATTATTTCAGATAACAGTCTCTGCCAGCTTAATACCGACGAGAAAACATACTTTCCCACACCCACAAGAATATTTCATTCTCTCGATCTAGCGATTAGTTTTCCCTCACTTCTGCCATAGTTAAATTTAATTGTAGGAAATGACCTACACAACAGCGATCAGTTTCCTCTCGTCATCTCCCAGATTGGAGATAGTACTGTAAGACAACGTCTACATAAATACGTGTACAGTCGGGCCGATTAAACATTATTTACACAATTGGGAATTGTTGATGGTAAAATGGTTTCGATCGAAGATATTGATATTGTCATTTATAAAATCGCTGAAACAATTAAGAATGCAGCTGGTGCATCAATATCTAAGAGTTCCCTCATACCACACAGCCGTTGCAAACCTTGGTGGAACAAAGAATACCAAGAAACATATAAAAAACAATAACATCTTGTTAATAACATCTTCAACTTCCAGTAAGCAGTTTTGGAGAAAGGTTAAAACAGTCAATGGAATTTATAGTTAATTTTCCATTCCTATTTTGAAATTTGGAACTGCTGTATATTCTTCTACGGATATTGCTAACGTCCTTAATGAAGCATTTGCTAATGTCTCAAGCTCCGACTTTTACAATCCTTCGTTTATGAGGATTAAGAGTCGTTCTGAGCAAGTACCAGTTCGCTTCAGCCATCGACAAAACTTATCGTGCAACTGTGAATTTAGAATGTTTGAATTGAAGAAAGCATTACAGCAGGCCAATAATAACAGTTCTGCACCTGACGGAATCAGTTATTTCATGCTTCAACATTCAATTCCAGACTCCCTGTTGAGTTTACTTTGCTTGTTCAATAGGATTTGGACTCATAATGAATTTCGATCTCTATGGCAAAAATCAATAGTGATTCCTAAGCTAAAGGCTGGTAAGGATCCTTCAGAGCCTTTGCATTATCGACCTGACGAATTTCTTATGTAAGACTCTCAAACGTATGGTCAATTCCCGTCTCGTGCATGTCTAAGAAAATAAAAATTATACTTATGTCAATCAGGGTGGCTTTTGTAAAGGATGATCCTTTTTTGATAATATGACACACTTGTAATACCCAAATCCGCTACACTTTTGTACAGCGAAATCATTTGGTTTCCATTTTCTTCAACATAGAGAAGGCTTACGAATGTATATGGTGATACGGAATACTAAGTTCATTGTACGATTTTAGCTTTCGGAGTAATCTTCCGATATTCCTACAGAATTTTTTACTCTCCCGTGATTTTAAAATACGTATTGGAAACTATACATCCAATAGTTTTGCACAATCTGAGTGTGTTCCTCAGGGCACAATTTTAAGTGTCACACTTTTTAGTCTCTTCATCAGTAACATTCTTCATCAGCTTCCATCATCAGTTCATGGTACTTTGTTGCCGAACTGCAAATATCATGTCATGGGTCTAATATGCGATTAATTGACAGACAACTGCAAACAGCAATTAACAAACTTGCTGCATGGTGTGCTGAGAATGGCCATACCTTATCACCAAGCAAGAGTAAATGTGTCCACTTCTGTAGAAAGACAAGTCTGCATTATGATCCAATGATTTACATCAACAGCACTCCAATACAAGTAGTCAATGATATAAAATTCCTGTTTGTTACCTTTGGCCGGAAATTAACCTTTAATCCGCATGTTTTATCCTCAGAAGAAGTGTGAGCAATCACTTAATATCCTCAAGGTGTTATCAAATACAGCTTGAGATGCAGGTCACAAATCACTCCTTCGAGTTTATCAGTCATTGATTTTATCCCGCATTGCCTACGGAAGTGTTGTTTACAGATCGGCTGGATCTTCCGTTTTACGAAGGTTGGAGACAGTTCATCACTCTCTTTAAGGGTATGTTCGTGCACATTCCGCACATCCCCCGTCCAGAGTCTGTATGCTGTTTGCCAACAACTGTCTTTAGACCTGAGACGAATGCAGCAGTCTGTCAATTATTACACTAAGGTCATGCCAACCCCATATCATCCTATGCGTTCCATGGTTCCTAACGCTTCTCTTAAGAGACTATATGATGCTCGTCCAATGAGCATCTCAACTTTTCTCACACGAGCCAAATTACATCTGTTGCTCACAGACCTTTGTGATATTCGGATTGAGTTTATTGACCCTTTTGCTCATCCACTTTGGTATGAACCAACAAATACATTAATTAATACCTGTGTTCAGTATCGAAAATCGAACTCAACACCTATTGTTTATCAACAGTTATTTTCGTCTCATCGATGTCAGTATCAATCCTATAAACCTGTATTCACAGATGGTTCTAAAACAGCAGGACATGTTGACTGCGGAGTTTTTATTAATAATACAGCTATTAGTTACAGCCTACATTCATTCTGCTCTATCTTTACTGCTGAAGCAACAGCAGTAAAGCCGCTATTACGATGCAATGTATTACGTGCTTCAGCATGTGAATACAGATGATTGTCATGAATTTCGTGTATACACTGACAGAATGAGTATTATTGAAGCCTTGAGAAACAATAGCGTTCCCTGTCATCCTGTTGTGTGGAGAATGTTCAGAGCATTGGACTCCCTTGCAGGCAAGGAATAGAAAATAATATTTTGTTGGATATCAAGTCACGTAAGTCTTAACGGAAACGAGAGAGCGGATGCAACTGCAAAGGCTGCCACAGATAGAAATTTAACATTGATTTCACTTTCAGATGTGAGAAAGGGTATAAAAAGATTTGTTTGTTGAAATCCTGATGTAAGATTAACTCGCTTTCGTATCGGACACACATGTTTCACACACAGACATTTGATTTTAATTGAACTAAATCCATGGGTGTGAAGCGTGTGATGAACCATTTAGTGTTTATCATATTTTATTTTATATTATGATTTTAACCAATAACGTTTACACTTTTTTAAAACTTATTTACTAAGTTTATTTGATATAATAGGGGATATCGACCCCATAGAAACCTGTTCGCTTTTTTAAGCGCAATAGGTTTCATACATTTTATATAATTTGTATTTTAAAACTTTAAATTATATATGCATTTGAATTTTCCCTTTTTATATTCTATAATTTGGTTTTAAAATAATATATACACTGAATTTTGTTTTTTGTTACTTGGGTTTTTGGAAAAAAAAATTTTCAAAAATCTAAATCTTGGTGCAGCATGTCCATTTTTGGACCACTTGCGCTATAAAACTCAACCAATCAAGCATCTGTGTTGCATTAGGTAGAAGAATATCCGCTAGTACGATGCAAAGGTGTCTTTTCTCTGCAGGTTTCTATGCAAGGCTGTGTGACCAGAAGACAGAGAAAGGATCTTGGGCAAGAGAACACTTTTTACACGATCCAATAGACATGGATTGGATTCTGTAGTTTTTACGGACGAGTCCAGATTTACACGGGCGAGAAATTCAATTCGTGTGCTGATGTGGGGCGGGGGCACAAAACACCAGATACCGTAAACTCAACACTGTGGAAAGACACAGTTACCGTGTTGATGGCAGGAAACTCACTCGGTGATCGATTGACGTCCCAGGGAAGAACTGAGACTCATCTGGATGAGTCCCCTCAAATATCGGAGCAATTGGCGAAGGTTTTTTTCTGATGGTTGATAGCGCACGACCTCATCCAGCCATAGGAATATCTTGTGGGTCTTCGTTTGTAACAAATGGAATGCCCTTTGATCTCTTGACCTGAATCCGATACACTCTTAAAAAATCAAGTGGTTTTTCACCACTCGATGAACGACAGATATTTTGTACTCCATAAAGATATAAAATGAATCCTTTTGTACTTAATTGGGGAAAGAAGTTCTCTTTCTAACACTCTATCCTAAGTTCGAAGCAATTTTTACTCTTTTTTCACGTGATTATGGCACAAAGCAAATGCTATGTGCTCTGATTGGTTTAAATTATCAGGTGACTCTCTGCTTTCGGTTTTGTTTCTCTAAAAATGGAGGAATTTAAACTTCATTTTTTGTAGAAGTAAACTATTCTGATTATTTAAATGAATAATTGGGTTAGAAGGAGCGCAGAAACTTTAAAGTCTTTATTTCTTATAGCTAATTGAATAACTAAATCTAATCTTCATAGTTATGGTTTTCCACCATTTTACAAACTTTCGTATTCGAAAGTTTGAATGAATGAATTAATTCTTGTGAATTCGTATTTAGTTTAATGTTTATAACATTGAAAATTTCTGATTTACTAAAAATGTTTAATAATATAAAAATATCTGAAAATTTTATTTTTATTTCAAATACTATTTTCTGCCAAAATTTAATATATTATAAATTAATAGCAAATTAGAAAGAATGCATATTTAAATTCTTTTACATTCAAAACTGCGTAAATATGCCGATGGAAAAATTTAGAAATTTCTCATTGGTTTAAATATCCAATGTATATTATATATTATTTAATATAGTTTATTGTACTGAATTGAAGGTGCAATTAATATCAAATTCATTTTACTAATGAAAAAGAATAAATTTTCTCAAAAATGATTCGAAGCTTTTTAATTTAAATATTAATACAAGACAAAGCAAATATTAATCTATAGAATATATTTGAGAATATATATTTTATTTTATTTACTAAAATTTGAATGACAATTTTTGATTTGATTGTTGCTACCTAAAAACAATCGTAGATAAAACGAAAAGGAATTATATCTATCAAAATCTATATCCTATTAATTTTTTATAATATTTTAGAATTGTTAACTAAGAATTTTGTCAATAGAAATATAATTTACATTCGGACTTTACAGTTGTCATTGTCACCATCGAAGAAAAAAAATTAGCAAAAACAAATCTGTACTTATTTTGAAGATGAGGAAATACAATGTGAGGAAGAAGTGGCTCATCAAATATATTCTGTATAATCAAAAGTTTTTATAGAGACTGAGAAAATGTTATTACTACAAGCATTGATTTCAATTTTCTTATAAAATTTGTTTAAAAATTTTAAATGATGTTCTAAGTATTTCTAAGAATGTGGTAACTAATTTAAATGACATGAAAATTCCAATCAATATTTTCGGTTAAAATATCTTATTTAAGTTGTTTGGGTTTGAAAGTTGATTTTAAAATAATGGAAGGTAATTCATTAAATTATACAGTAATTTATATAAATATTACTTGATAATTAGCTTAAGAAATTTTATTAATATTTTTAAATATATTTTGAAATAAAGTTTTGTTTGTTTTTACTTCTAAAACCAAAATCTAATTAATTTTATAATAAATTTATGATGCATTTAAAATTTTCAAAATGTGTAATTTGAATTCAATACGTTAAAAATTAAATATCAAAGTGTTTTTAATTCACTTGCCCATATAATTAATTCTTACATGTACAATATTATTAAGTAAACAAACATTTTTTTTTCAACTGCGGGCACTTTCCTACAAAAGGTCCAAAAACTGCTACTCATTTGTCGTTACCCAGCGAACACCTGGGAACCAAGTCACGGAGGTGAGTAGCGTTGCCCACGCCATAAAACCACAAACCCGTTTATAGGGTGGGCCACATTCATACATCATCACAGAAGAAAGGACAGAAAAACACAGAGAGAACAGAGAAAGTAACATCTATGCCCGAAAAGGTATTCGAACCCGAGACCCACAGCTCAGAAGTCAGAAGCGCTAACCACTCAACCATCGGTGTGCAGTTCGCAAACATGTATGCATTTTTTCCTTTCAGATAAAAGGCTTATTACAATTAGAAATGTCTTATGAAATTAATAGAGAAAAAATGTTTTAAATAAGACAAGAGAGTTTGTGTGATGATTAATAGCCCATTTATTACAGAATTTATTTCTCATAGTATCCAAAATTGGCTGCTTTCAGTGGGTCATTGTGAGGTATAAAACCTGCATTTTTTGCATATTTGAGAAGGAATTTTAAATATTGATGAAAGTACTAAATTTTATGTCAACATTGCTTTCTAACAATGCCACAAGGATTGAAGCACATCCAAATTTATAATTCCTTACGTAATTTGTATGTCTGGATTTTTAATGATACAACATAAAGCATGCTGTGCATGCATTTCCAAATTTTTTGATTGCATATGAATAAGGTGTTTTAAATTATTATAATGCCTAAAATATTCAATTTAAATTTTGCAAAGAAAGTTTTTTTTTTAATTTTTATTTTTTTTATAAGAATGGAAGAAAGATTGTTGTTATCATATTTGTTTAATGATTGTTTCTTATATTTGTTTCCAAAAGAAAGTAATTAAAATCTATGTTTCACAAAATATATAGTATTGTTTGTCTTTTATAATATTGTAGTTTTCTATCTTGTATTTTTAAAAATCATTTTACTTACAATGTATTTTATTATTAGTATATGTGATGCAAAAGTATTGTTTAACAAATATTTTGTTGAAATTTGTAAAAAAATTATTCATTAAGTTTCACTTGCTTTTCAGTTATAGTTGATTGATTTTTTTTTTTGTCAAAAATGTTTTAACATTAGAAATAAATTTATATATGCTATGTCATTTTGTAAATTATCATAAGGGCTATATCAATTTCATAACAAAGAAAATATCTAAAATTATTTTTTTATTTGTTTCATTGTATATCAATAATTTGCCATTTTTGCCACATTCTTATAAAATTTTTCAAAAACTACTAGATAACCATTAATTTACTAACTTCAATTACTGAGTTTTGAATAATTAATTAATCAGAATACCATTTTTCAAGCAAATTACTCTCGCTTTAAATATGTAAAAGGTTATATTACTTTAGTACGAATAATTATTCTCTTAATTATAGACAGATTTGGAGTGTGATATTCAGTATCCAAAGGCTGTCTGTTTTCTTCGTCAATTTCCTGCATACTAGGCTCCTAGAATAAGCTCAAAAAACTTGTCCTATAATGCGGAATAAATATGTGATAATTCAGGATGGTAATATTTTTTGGGCTGAATATAATTTTAATGCAGAATATAATTACATAGATATCTGATTCCTTGACATTTTTTCATCCTATGAAGTCAAATTAAAATTAGATTAATTTCTTTGTGCTGATAATTTCAAAACCTTATTGATGTTAATTTATTTATTATTCTGGTTCCAGTTCAAGAAAAGGCCTGTACTTGAGCTTATTTATCTGCTATCTTTATGAGTGTAATTTCCTTGCAATATTTAGAATGCTCATATTTTGCTTCTTTTTTCTTACTGCATTATGAATATTGTTGCTTCAAACAGCTTTATCTATGCACATTAAGTATTAAATGTCAAAGTCTGATTTTTAATATTTGTTTATTTAATTATACTTAAGATTTTATGTTTACATTATTATATTTCTTGCTCATGCATCGTATTTTCTTAATTACTAGGGTTTTAATTTGTTGAATTCTGCTTAAAAATTTTTAATTTTTAAAAACTTTTTTAGCACAGTGCTGAGCGATTGATACGGAATTCGTATCAAGTATCAGAACGCATGGTGAAATTTACTGTAGTAAGTCATTATAATAATACTATTTCCATTTTTTAAAATGCTTGTGTAAAATTCTAAGTAATATTTAACAAGTTTATTAATTACTCCTTTGCAGCAACATAAGGCTTTATTATTTTTTTTGAAGTATTATTCTTATGAAATTTTAGTATTAAAGAGTTTATATAGACACTAATGAGAATGCAATATACTATATAAATTTTACTTATTATGATGTTCATTCAGATTAAGTGAAGGGATTTTCTAAAGAACAGCGCTCAAAAGTAGTAATTCAACTAAAATTTGCTTTTCTGATCAAAAGCAAGACTTAAATATGAAATATTTTTATTTGTAAACAATGAATTTATTGATGTCGGATATGAAAGACTGAAAAGTGTTTGATAACTGTCATCATGTACTGAATGTTAAGTATCATGATAAACTCATTGTATTTTATGCTTTCATGGACTATTTGATTTAACTTTCGGGGTCCAAGATGACATACACACCCAGAAGATAAAGTGCCACAACGAAACAAGTGTTTCGTTGAAAGAGAGCAAAAGTATCCTATCAGCCGGATATTAGAATAAGTTTAATTTTATATTCGATAGTTATATTTAAATCCATCATAATATAAAACAGTGTTTTTCAACTAGGGTCCTCGAAATATTCAGCTATCTGTCCAAAATCCTTAATGGCATTGGACGATAACCGATATTGAAACAGCACCCACATTATAATAATCATAGTTTACTAATTTAGAAAACATGATCGATGATCAAAAATATAACTAACTGGCAACCATGTTTCTAATCGCCTTCCGTAAATTCCATTTCCTTTAGTGTACACCAGTTGGTGCGCCCCTGTCTGCCTTGAGGATCTCTGATTACTTAAACGCAAATTATAACAAACAAACTGTTTTAAAAATTACTTTTGTTTTCATGATTTATTTATGTGAAAAAATTGTGTCAATGGGTCGAATTATTGAACCGACTGGTCAGCGAGAACTTACTGCAATATTTTACCGGTCCTTGGAATAAATCCAGTTGAGAAACAGAGAAGAGCATAATTATCTCTCTTTATATATGACAAATTTCTGTACTTATAAAACTAATGAAATTTTTCTAGTTTCAATTTTAGAGCATTTTTCTGTTTTAATTTCATTTGCTGGTTATATTCGTACCTTTAGTAGTGTATTTAGTTTATCAATATTGTGTTTGTGTGTTTATATATATATATATTTAACAGAAGAGAAAATGGAGTTGACGCGAGAACATTTTCGCGCTATGATTTTCTACGATATCAAAGCAGGATTAAATCAAGAAGAATGCGTTCAATGATTGCAATTAACATTTGGTGATGAATCTCCAGCTCGTGCTACTGTATTCAGATAGTTTAGAGAATTTAGAAGAGGTCGCAATTTTCTTCAGGATGAAGAACACACAGGAAGGCCGCTGTCGGCAGTAATCCCGGATAATATGTCTGCCAAACGAAAAATGTTAATGGATGATAATTGCTGTACATATCAAATGATACAGAAGGAACTTAACATTGGATCTCTAGCCATACACAAAATCATTCATGAAGAATTACATATGAAAAAAGTAGTTTACCATTGGGTTCCCCATAATCTAATAGAGCATCAAAAAGAGGAGCGTGTCAGAATCAGTAAAGAAACTCTTAATATGCTGAATAATAGTGGCCACCGCATCATTTCTAAAATTGTAACAGGTTATGAAACGTACATACCGTTTTTTGACGTTCCAACACGTCAAGAAAGCAAAGTATGGGTCATTGAAGATGATCCCAGGCCGACAATGGGGAAAAAACAACGCGCACTGAAAAAAGTGATTTATGCTGTTTTCTTCAGAAGTACGGGATTGGTCAAAGCCATCAAGTTGGAAGGACAGAAGACAGTAACAGCAAACTGGTATACCACTAAATGTCTTCCAGAAATTCTACAAGAACTGAATGTTAGGGGACTAATGCTTCACCATGACAATGCATCTTCACATACAGCCGGATTAACAGTTGAGTTTCTTAAACAAAAACAAATTAAAGTGAATGAACATCCGCCGTATTCAACTGATCTAGCTATGTGTGACTTTTGGTTTTTCTTTAATCTAAAAAAGAAATTACTTGGACGTCTTTTTCATTCAGAAGAAGAGATTGATATGGCTATAAATGCATTTTTTTTCATCTATTCGAAGAAATGAATGGCTTGAGGCATTTAATCTGTGGAAAATTCGTCTACAAAAGTGCATTGATGCTTGAGGAGACTACTTTGAAGACACCTAAAATTTTGTAAGTATAACTTTAAAAACCTAGTTGTATCTCAAAAATTTCAGAGCGACCCTCGTATATACATATATATATATATATATATATATATATATATATATATATATATATATATATATATATATATATATATATATATATATATATATGTGTATGTAGTGTGTGTGTGTGTGTGTGTGTGTGTGTGTGTGTGTGTGTGTGTGTGTGTGTGTGTGTGTGTGTGTGTGTGTGTGTGTGTTCGCAACAGGTGGAAACGGGGGACAATAGTGTGTATACACACCTTCTAACCGAGGGCTTCAGCAGATCCGAGGACGTCCTCGCTTTGATTTTCATTTTTTTTTGTGTAAAAATTGCATAATTTTAGCTCGAATTTTAATTTTTGTTGAAATTTAAGAAAACTCTCGATTGGATTTTGCTTATTTTAAGTCTAAGTTATATATTTTTATTTTTAAATTATCGTTTTTGTTGACATTTAAAAAGGTCCTCGGCTTACACCTTGTGCATTAAACTTGTGTATGTGTGTATCAAAAGTGTGTATCTTGTAAAATGTGACGTCCTCGGTGGTCCGGTAAAATCCGGGTTGTGAGTGTGTCCTCAGATAACCGAAAAAATGTACATTGTGTATGTCAAAAATTTTCTAGCATCGTTCATTGTGATAATTTCATAAAAACTCATATATTTAGTTCCTTGGTACATCAGTAGATGAGTATAATTATTATTATGTTTACAAAAAAATTAAGTAATTTAAAAATTTAAGTAAACTTAATTACCTAAAATTTTAGCTTGTTTTTTAAAGAATAGCAGACCTTTTGAGAATTAAAGGAACTTCTTTAAAAAATAATTAAATATATTTTTTCGTTTACTATAAAGTTAATTTTCTTAAATGTACAAAATATAATAAATGTTAATTATAAATTTTTTACATATAAGTATTGAAAAATTTTCTTTATTTGAAAAATTCCAAATGCTATAATAAGAAGTATAATTTTAATTTTGCTTAATTAGATATACAGTTTTTAATTTACACTTTAATATTAATCACTGTGTTATGTTTTGTTGTATATACATTTTTAAGAATAAAATGTAAATATATTTATATTTTCCTGCTTTTTCATTAACATTTATTTATTTATTTATAAATAAATAATTAAAAAATAAAAATTAATGTTAAATGAAAATTTACAAAAAGTTTTCATAATTAAATTTGTTCAGAAATTTTCAACACTATCATAACGTTACATTCTTATTATAAACTCATATGAAATGATTTTGCTGTATACTTTATCAGTCCACTGACTTATAAATATAAAAATTAATTTTTTGTTTCATGCATTAAAATTTCTTATTTCACAGTAGATCATATACATACCAGTAATCAAAGACATCAGATACACACAGGCTATCGAGGACATCACATAAACACAGGCAAACGAGCTCATCACATACACACAGGCAATCGATGCCATCACATACATACAGGCTATCGAGGACCTCATTAGAAAGTAAAAACTGAACAAGAAATTTAATTTAACTGAAACTCCATTCAATTAATTTCAATTGACTATTCAATTGAATAAACAATTAGTTCAATACTTTTTTGTGTTGAAGACCTCATACATTCAACTGATTGTTTATTTTTATGTACACAATCAGTAAATGCAATAAATTTATTCATATTGAAATTTTCAATGAAGAAATATATATCTTGGTATCCATGTTCGGTACAGTTGTTTGGATTCCATTTG
Organism: Latrodectus hesperus; assembly: GCA_037975125.1. Classification (NCBI taxonomy): domain Eukaryota; kingdom Metazoa; phylum Arthropoda; class Arachnida; order Araneae; family Theridiidae; genus Latrodectus; species Latrodectus hesperus. Next base: position 10,442,989 of record CM075857.1, on the reverse strand, counting down.
GAATTATTAGTTCAAACTATTTTAATTTTATTTCTATTAAATCAATTAATACATTTTTCTTATATATTTTACTAACAAGTCATTATTCAATTTAAATTTGAAGATTTAAATCTAGATACACTTATGTTCATTTTTAACAATAACACTTTTCTTGAATTTTTTTATAATATTCATATTTTAAAATTAATTTTTTACATCATTATTCTGTTTTAATTCTTCTAAATAACAAGATAATTTTTGTTAATCATATTAATTTGCTCATTTGATTCAAATTTTCATTATTCCAATCGTCTTTCCCCGATTTAATTTCCAAACCATATTCATCAGTTATAGTAAAGATAATATATTTTATTTCTGGGAGTATTATTACTATCCCATACCTTTTTTATTATTTAAGATCATTTTCGGGGCAAATACACAAAATAAAATTAATTAATTGTTCCCAAATACGATGAAAAATTTACATATTTAAGCAATCCAAAAATTTTTATTGAAAATGACATTCTCAGCTTTTGTATATTTTAAATCCCTGCGGGGAGAAAAAAGGAATTAAATATGGCTTGATTACTTACTGTAAGTGAGTAACCACAAATCACTGAGGAAGCACTGTGAAAATTCAAAGACACTTTCAAAACCACCTGACGTATAGAAAATCTTGTAAAAAGGGCAGTTTCAGGAGTGTTTGTTTTTAAGCAGAATCAAAGGAATGCGTTTTCTTATATTTAGTTAGAATTAAATTTATAAAAAGAAATTTAAAAAAATATTCAAATGTAAATGCTTAGAAATTTTTGTACAGATCGAAATGTCCATAAGTATTAACCATTTTTAATCTTTTCATCAACAGCATCCTACAACAATTATCTTCTGTTCATTCTAGTTTATTTGTTGACGACTTACAAATTTCTTTCGTATAATATGAATTTCTTAGATCAAATATGTATTTAAATGCCATACAATTGAATAAACTGTAAATAATCTTGTTACTTGATGTGCACAGAATGGTTTTAGTCTACTTCCTAGCATGTGTTGCTGTGATTATTTCTGCAAGAAAACTAACATTCACCATGATCTTTTGCTTCTCTTAAACAGAAGGCTTATCCCTGTGATTAATAATATAAAATTCCTTGGAGTGATTTTCGATAGAAAATTAACTTTCCTTTCTCAAATTTTACATTTGTGGAAGAATTGTTAGCTATTTCTTATAATATCTGTTAGGCAATCTCGATTACATTTTGGAGTACAGATCATAAATCACACTTTTATATGTACCAGTCATTAATGTTATCTCCCACTGATTACAGCTGTGTTGTGAATGGATCGACTATATTTTCCGTCCTAGGCAGATTGGACACAGTTCACCACTTTGATTTGAGGATATGCTCTGATGCCTTTCCCATATTACCCATCAAGAGTCTATATGTAATCTGCCCTCAGTTACTCTTAGACCTTTCTCTTAATTATTATTCAAAAATTATATTCACACCTCATCATCTCGTTCTATTGTTCATAATTTTGCTCTCAAGAGATTGTATAAAGCAAGACCATACAAAATTCAACCTTTTCTCATTCGTATTAATCTTAGCTTTTGCTGTCTCATCTATGTGATGAGTCTATAGACTTATTCGCACACCCACCTTGGTATGATGTACACATCACCGTACTCAATTCTTTTGAAGACGATAAAAAGTCGGACACAACTTCTGCTATTTTTCAACAGTTTTATGCATTTCAGCGCTATCCGTGTGCTATGTCTGTCTAAGTTCTGTGCTAAGTCCTGTTTTTATTAGTGGGTCTAAACTGCTGGACATTTTGGCTGTGCTGTTTTTCTGAATATTTCTTTTAGCTAATATCTTCACAACCCCTACTTCATCTTCATTGCTGAGGCTAAGGCACTTAAGCAGCTGCATACTAAAAATGGGCATATATTTTGCGTATTTTCTGAAAGTAGGATTATTTTAGAAGTTTTGAGAAATTGTATCTTTTATTTCGGTAGTGTTCAAGTATTTTAATATATTGTTTTTCTGGATACCAAGCTACACACATATTATATAAATATAGATGACAATGAGAAGACTAATGTGATAGCTAAGTCTGCAATTATTTCCATTTTATCTTTAGTTCCATCTATGTGATGTAAGAAATAGATTGAAACATTCAGTCACTTTGACATTTCTGTAATAGGCAAGTCTGCAAAAAAATCTTTACCATCTTTCCATTAATCATCCTTTTACCTTTACCCTTATTCTATACCGAATCACACATGTCCAAGTGACACGTCTTCGTATCGGTCATAAGCGTTTCCCACTCAAAGAACTATTTTTAAGTTATTTAAGGAATAGGTGTTTCTGGGTAGGAATTTTTGTAGAATTTAGTTGTAGGACATATACAATGCATCATATTTTAATCATCTATCCAGATTTTAATTAATAGTATTATCACTTTTATATAACTATAAGCTGCAAAATTTTAGTTGTATCATATAAACTTTTAATTGTGTGTTATTAATTTAAATTGTTCAGATACTGGTATTTGGTTTGAGTCGAAGGACTGCAATTAGTCTATGGAAATTTTTTAGTTCCTAAAGGTTGTATGGTTCAAGTGCCATTACTTCAGAGTTTTTTATTTTCCACAGGTTATTGTAAAAATTGAAGGCTGAAAATTTTATGTAGTGGTTGATGATAGTCATTCCAATATTAGCTCTAAAAATGCTCATTTCTGAAATATTATTGCGAGTTTGAAATAAGTCTTAGAAGTTTGTTTAGCCGGGCTTCCAACACTTTTAAGTCAGTATTACATGCTTTTCCACAAAATGTAGAAGCATAGTAATTATTGGCCTAAAATAGGCTTTGTAAATTAGGAATGTGTTTCCTAAAGAATGCTTAGAGTTGGAGGCTAATAGGGGGTAGATGATAATTTTAGCTGCGTGAATTTAGCTCTTATTTTTGATGAAATGAAACTTCAATGTGAGACATTCATCCATTATAACCCCTAGGTAAACAATACTAGGTTGCCAGGAAATCTCTAGACCATCACAATTTAAATTTTTTTACAGCTGGTTTATTTCCTGGTAAATAGGACTGCTTGAGATTTTGAGGAGTTGATTTCAATCTTCCAGACCCTGAGTTATTTCTAAATTTGAGTCATATGCTAAGTTAACTTGTTGCATACAATATTATGGTCAGAGTCAATGAATAGAATGGAAGTGTCACCTGCAAAACTAATCATGATGTTTGAGTGTTGGGGTATATCGTTTTTATATGCATATTAAATAAAAGAGACCAAAAATACCAGATGTCTGTTTTGTAAATAATGATAGTGCGTATTTATACTTATAGTGTAATTATTATTTTGGTTAAAGAAAACTTAAAATTATTGTATGATAATTTTTATTGATTTACTTCATCTTTAGCTGTCAGACGACGTAATTAAAATGTCGTAAAAACTTAATCTTTATATTTGAAATGGTAATAATTACTTTTTTGTGTATCTGCTAAGAGTAAATTTTTTATTCAGGGATTAAAAATGGAATTTTCCTTCATGCACTTAAGTGACTAGATACGACGCACTTAAGTGACAAAATGCACTTAAGTGCGTCGTATCTAGTCACTTAAGTGCATGAAGGAAAATTCCATTTTTAATCCCTTCATGCACTTAAGTGACAAAACGAGATTTATACAATGAATGTTGGGATGTCTAATTCAGGCTGAACCATGAAATGGGTCTTTGTTTCGCGCGCGACTGTATATTTTTTGCATTTGATCTTAATATCTCGTTTAATAGTTTGCCAGGTATTCGGCAGTTTGATTGACAAAGCATCAATCAAGATTGGAACAGTATATCATGCAGATAGAGCTTATAATGTCAAAACTGTAATGACTAATGTATCTTTTCTATGGCATTATGAAAGTCGGAAAAGGTTTACCTACTTATTCGTGGTTAAAAATCGTGAAATATTTCATTCAACATGGCAGAAAACAAATTCATAAAAGACATTGGGTAATTCAAGTACGCAGTCAATGAACAACAAATTCATTTTTATAACAGCTAAAAATATTCTATATATGCTTAAAATGTATATTTTAAGAATAATAAATAACATTGTAGGATAACATATGAGATTTTATCCAATATATGTATATATTCTTCTTCATTGGCCTGACAGCCCAGGGTGGGCCTTTGCCTTCCTGAGAAGTGCATACCAGGACCCCCTATTTTTGGATAAGGTCATCCAGTTTGTCACTTTTAGTGTTTTTAGGTCGTTTTCAAGGCAGTCACGCCATCATAATAACATATATATTTAAAAATACATTTTTTCAGTATATATATATATATATATATATATATATATATATATATATATATATATATATATATATATATATATATATATATATATATATATATATATGTATATATATATATATATATATATATATATATACTGAAAAATATTTTCAATGTATATGTTATTTAAAAATTGTATACATTATTAACATTTATGATAATTTTCAGAACCCCATCCTTTAGAAATACAATATATAGTGATATATCTTAAGACATGTTTTACAAGATACTGTTGATTTTCTGGTTTCTGACAAATTGCACATTATCTTCTTTACCCTATCAACTGGCCAGTACATATACTACACGAATTTGCTTATGTAAAACTAGGAGCGATGGAAATGCTAATTAAATAACACGCTAAATGTAAATGAATGAATTAAATCCATCAAGAAAATTTTTTTAATTTGTTTCTTCCCTGATATTTTTTGTATAAAATAAATGCATTTAATTAATTGTCTTAATTTATGAGAAGAATATTATCGATTCTTAGCAGCTCATTATAAATAATAAGCTGCTTAAATCATTATTTCTTAACATTAAATAACAATGCAAAATTAATGAAAAATTTCACACTTTATTTTTGATAGGAATTATACAACTTTTAATAAAACTTTAAGATTCAACTTTTATTACTATGAAAATTATTAAGAATTGCAAAAATTGTTTTTATTAAAATATCGTATTTATTGTGTATATACTTAGAGTACGCAAGCATTTATAATGGTATAAATAAAGTCTTATGTATTAGAAAGTATACTTAAATTCACTGAAGGCAAATTGCAAATTTGTTTAAATAAAAATGTTATAGGTGTTTTTAAAAAATTATCCTTCAAGTATTATTATAATTTGATAAAGGATTATCATGATTAAAATATAATTTCTTTAACAGTTTGTATTAGGAATGATATATTAGGATTAAAAATGTGACTATTAACTTGATATTAATTTCCAAAATAAATATAATTTTTCCCTCTCGTAATAGTAACACTTTTTCCTGTGATAAGAAAATAGTTTGCAAATTATAAAACGAAAAATAATCACCTAGTTGTGATATTTACAAATCTGAATATAATGATTTTAGAAATTAAGGGAATAGGAAAAACCATTCATTTTTCAACGAAATGATATTTAAAATATTTTCTCAGCTTTCTATCCAAATCTGCAAAAAGTTTATACTTACATGCAAAATATCATATATGCTTTATGTTTATAAGCAAAAGTCGATATTAAATGAAATGAAACAAATAACATTGCGTTACACACTTCAAATATAAATATAATTCTTATTTGCTGCTCGAATGAGACATGATTCTGAAATTATTGCAATATTTTTTTCGTATAAGATAAGCAAGCAGAATTTAACTTCAGAGAATAAGAATAAATGGTAAACGCATTTATATAAACAAAACAAACAAAAACGTACTTTTTTCTTTTCCATGGTCTGAAAGCATAGATTATTTCATTGAATACAGTTTTTTGGATAATTTAAATAAATTTCCATTCATTCCATCTTTATTATATATGTTATCACTTTAAAATTTATAAGTTATCAAAAAAATTTGAACTGATATTCATACTTAATAATTTTTTATTCCTCTGTACAGTCAATTATATAATGATTAAGATAAATAAATTTTCTTGATTTTTTTTTCTGACCATACATGTTTCTAATTTCAAATAAACAATATCTGCTTCAAATTTTCTATTTATACTTAAGTTTAGTTCATCCTCTATTTTGACATTTCTGTATTTTTTTGTCGACTTCATACTACACAGAATTAATTTATGCTGACCAAAATACAATTTATATTTTTCCCCAAAATCTTTTATGGTGATAATTACTAGAATTGATGATTTTTGTATATAAAAGACAGCAATTATATTTGACTCAAGAGCCTATAAGAATTTGAGTGTTCGAATGTACGATCTGAGTTATTTTAGTTCGAAATTCCCTTTTTCTTGCTGTTTGGCAGTAAGTAAACTGACCACATTTTGAAGAATTCATTTCTGAGGAGAAGCCCACAGAAACTTAACCAAACTTTTTGATGAAAAATGCATAGAGTATATACTCATAAAAAGTAAAAACCAAAAGCCCAAGAAATATGTTATTCGGGACCTCCCCATTTCAACTAAAATTCAAGACATTGAAAGTAACTTAAAGCTCATAGGATGCCAAGTAGACAAAGTTAGACAAATGGTTGGTCAAAAGACTTCTAAGCCGATGCCGCTCTTTCTCGCAACAATCTTTTCAGAGCTCGAAGGGGCAAATAGATACATGATTGACAAGCTCTGTCACATTTCTGGCGTGACAGTGGAACACTACAGAGGATCCAATTCGGTGATGCAGTGTTTCAACTGTCAACAGTTTTATCACTCGGCCGATACGTGCCATCTAAAATTCAAATGTGTAAAATGTGCAGAAGCACACAACACGAGGGAGTGCCCTCACGATAAAATAGAAAACCCCAAATGCTCCAATTGTCAGGGCAACCACCCAGCCAACTACAAAGGGTACCCCAAATATCCCAAGTTAAAAGCAGCAAAGACCACCAAAGCCAAAATGGAAATAAAAAATGAGTCTTAAACCAATCTAATTAGACCTGGCGTCTCGTACGTGAGAGCCACCTCTCCCACACCCATTCAACAAACACCTCTGTCGGATTCTTCAGGTTTACCAGATGACTTGTCAGAATTAATAGAGCTAATAAATGAAATTAAAACAATATTTAAAGGTATACCCATTAAAGCTCTTATAAATGAACTGAAATAAATTAAGTCCCCTATGGACAAGCTCTTTAAACTAACACAATATTTTCCAGATACAGAATAATATGCTTTTGTCTATTTAAATATTAATTTTATAACTCTCTATTATCTTATTTACTTTAATTCACACTTGTTAATAAACTTATCATCCTTATTTTAATTTAGCTAATATAATTCAATAATAAATAAAAACCAAAATTCTTAAAGATATTAACTAAGCTCCTCCCACTCAAGTATTCAACCAATGATATGCCAGTTCAGCTACAGCTATAGCTCAACAGTACAATTTCAGCTCCAGAAGAGGGTGAGGGTCCTAGGACCAAGGAACCTCATGGCCTAGGCTAGCCCAGCCGAAAAGCGTCATTTCTGAGGAAACCCGTGGGAACTAAATCATGAGTGGTCCCTTTTCCCGGCGTACTGCATCTGAGTCATTCACAAACAGGAAGTGACCATTCGTTTCGCTGATTACTAGTGGAAATCTTTTACATAGAATATAAGCAAACTAAGGATTCACGCATGAAATAAGCTGAATGAATAATTTTGAAATTCGAATTTTTAATATTATTTAAATAGTAAAATTATTTTATAACATTAAATCTATCAAGCATTTATTTATGCAATATATGAAACTTATGGTAATATATATATATATATATATATATATATATATATATATATATATATATATATATATATATATATATATATATATATATATATATATATATATATATATATATATATATATATATATATATATATATATATATATATATATATAGTGCATATATATATATATATATATATATATATATATATAAGTGCAATAAAATTTCTTTTTAAATAATATTTGCTACAAGGATGCACACATTACATATCTGTAAGAAATTGCTACTTGTGATTTCTTTAAAAAGGAGCATCAAAAAATTTAATTCTTTTTTCATATGTTACATTTCCAAAAATTTTAATTACAGCAGTTTTTTAAGAAAAGAAAATATAATATACCTTATATTTATATTTATTACAAAGTGATAAATAACTCCAAAATGCATTGAGAGTTTTCATATATTTTTCACAAAAAATATGTCGATTATTAAATGCGAGTGAAAAAATAGACAAACCAATAAAAGAGTTGTTAATTACATTTTCTTTCTTTATCAGTCAGCTATCTTCATTAACAACTTAAGAAAGAGATAAATATCATTACTGTACCACTGTAATATAGAAGAATTTTTGCCACTCATCATTGAGCTGCATATAACATCAGCATTAAAATTATCATTTTCGGAAAGAGACCAGAATATATAATCTAAAACAATTTACTGATCATTTTTTTTTTACAAATTTGAGCACTAAATGTGTCATAGAAAAAAATGTATTCTGATTTTTCTGAAATAAAAGAAGAATATTAAAAAAAAAATGCTCATTCCAACAATAACAGATTTATAAGCAAAATATCTCAACAATTTTCTTCAACAAAAAACCTATTTTTCAGAAAATACAGATTTTTATTGTTTATACTTTATATATCTTATAATAGTGTGATGTTAAAACTGCTATATATAATGTGATATAGCAGTGCTTAAAAGACTGTAATATAATAAACACTTCTATTGAATATAATTATCAAAAACTGCTTTTTTCACTTAAAAAAATCTTCAAATTGGAACGATTATATGTAATTCAGCTAACCTAAGCAATTGTTGAAAAATTTCAGTCCTTTCTGAATTTCTATAGAATTTTTCACAGTATTCAAAGGAATATTATTTTTTAAGCCAGCTTTATGATTGTTAATCTTTAGCATTTGAATTATGCGCACTTATTAGAATTTTTTTAATTTTAATTTAATTTCTCCTTTATTTCTGCAAATAAAACTCTGACCACAACTTCCCCTATAACATATATATTACTGTACAAAGCCAATATTTTTTAAGGCCAAACATGACTGATTTTCATCTTACATTACAGTAACTTTAGATAGGGGAAATTCTTGGAAAATCTTTCACCAGAAGAATCCCGCTGTTTTATGACAGAGTGGGAAATAGCTTCCTTGTCGAGAAAGGAATAAACTTTTCTTAGTTTAGGGCATATGTATATGAATAGCAGAAATGGATTCTGTAAATAATTCATGTTAGATTCCTGCCATTTGGATTGAGAAAATGGTATTTTAACTTTAAATTCGTAATTTTGATTTAAAAGTAGATTTTAGGTTTGAAATACTATAAAAATATTCTTTATATATATATATATATATATATATATATATATATATATATATATATAAATATATATATATATAAAGTTCCCCGTTCAAATATATTACTTACTCTGATACTTAAACCAGAATACCAAAACTTATACCCAAAATTAGAGGAAATTATATTCAATGTAGATTTTTACAAAATTAATATTTTTATTACAAAAATCAAAAATTTAACAATAATAAAGAAAACATATTCATGAGAACAACACAGTATTTTAAAACAAAGTCAGTCCTCTTTCAAATTATTTTGTAAGTTATATGAGATTATATATATATATATATATATATATATATATATATATATATATATATATATATATATATATATATATATATATATATATATACGTCTAGATGTATACATACATATATATATATATATATATATATATATATATATATATATATATATATATATATATATATATAATATATATATATACATATATACATATATATATATATATATATATATATATATATATATATATATATATATATATATAAATATATATATAGATACATATATATATATATATAAATATATATATATATATATATATATATATATATATATATATATATATATATATATATATATATATATATATACTTCTACAAACATCTAGACATTTATTTACTTTATTGAAGAAAATGTTAAAAATATAATGAACAGAGAGAGAGATACGAGCCATAAATATATTATACCCATAAATGTAATATTGGTAGCTTTATAAGTATTTTTACTTTGTTATTTAAAAATTTCTTTTAACATTGTGTTTATTAAGAATTTTTAGAATTATGCGAAGTTATTTTAAAGACTTTTATTTTGGAAGAATTCCCAAAGAGCCACTTGTTTTTAGAAGAAAAAAGGCGCATCCTCACCGATAACCCTACCGCCTGCGAAATAACACCGGATGGAATTTTCGTCGACGTAAAATGGAACCAACCTATGCGTGCCGCTTACGGTAATCCCCCCGAAGCGTGGATCTAGTCTGAAATCAGGAAATCGATCTCAAAATTTCTAAGTCCACTAGCACACAAGATCAATGAATGAAGAAAAATATGATAGCACTCGAGATCAAACGGATATTGAAAAAATGACAAAGTCCATTAGCACACGCGATCAATTAAAAATTTGTGGAAATCCGCGAGCTATGTTCTCTGTACAGGAGCCGATCTGCTTCACATTCAGCCACCGGATAACCGGATTCGGGTACACCCATAGCCTACTTGCAGTGCGTAAACGGAGCGAATCGGACTGTGCCATCAGCGTCCTGGCAACTGCGTTCGTCAGGGGACCGCTTCTGAATAGCGACCAGACGTCCGTGAGAAGACATCATGTCTTACGCATGGACTCAGTACGAGATGAGAACGCTCGCAGGTTATAGTCGGGGATAGTCAGCTTTACGGAAAGTCTCCCGAGCCGGCACAACTCGTGAACGTCGTGCCCGAAGTCCCCGGGACTCGCAGCTCGAGGAGACTCACCGGGTCAAAGCACCCACGGGCTGGCGAAGCCAGTGCGGTTCTCGGAACGGTCAGCCGAGAAATATGTACACCCATTAGGTACTTAGACTCTATGCGTTCGAATAGCATCGCATCCCGTGAGTGGAACGCCAGCTAGAACCAACGGACGATGTAACACCGACCGTGTTCAGTTTTTGCCGGACCAGAAGTAACTTATCTGGACCGTCTCTGATCGGACAGCCGCCGTCTATATGTGAGATAGATCGGTCGTAGATCGGTCGTTACGTGATCGGAAGATGAGACGCTAATAGGAACGAACACGCCGAGGAGCTCGACGGATGCACCTACAGCGTTTCCCCGAGATCTTTGTGTAAGAGGTTAGCCACCACTCACACTTCTCGATTCTCTTCAAGACCACACTGCCCCTCATACAAGGCGGCGGACTATAGCCACCTCGTCAGAAGCTTCGCGAAATAGATGGTGAGAGAAGGAAAAAGGTGCATCCTCACCGATAACCCTACCGCCTGCGAAATACCACCGGACGGAATTTTCTTCGACGTAAAATGGAATCAAACTAGGCGTGCATGTTACGGTAGCCCCACCGGAGCGTGGACTTAGAAATTTGCAGCTTGATTTTTCGTATTGAGAGACCAAGTCCACACGAAATATTGGAAACTTGCATTTACTAAAATAAATTGTTTTTAAGTATTTCAAAGTGTTTTAAATTAGATTTTATTCATTAACCTTTTACTTTGAAAATTTTTCGTTCGTTAGATTGCCCGCTTCGTAATTATGGTGAAAATAAGGTTTTTTAAGTTTTGTTTACATTTTTCAAACTCAAAAAATTCACTATCAAAAAGTTTCTATTTCTAATTTAACACTTAAGATGTGGTTTACTACAAAATTTAAATACCTTATGAAATTTTTCTCGCATTTTAAATTAGTAAAGAAGCTTTTTCTGTGTGTGTTTATATTTTGCAAATCATAAAAAATTTATTAGCGATATTTTATAATTTTAAAAGTATTATTTATATACTATTCGTTTTAAATCTGTATTAAATATTGTTTGATGTTTGAAAGCTATATAACAGATTTTCTCATGACTGTTTACAATTATTGTATTTTGTATAAAATCTTTGAAAATAAATCAGTTTATAAGTTTCGAACACTCATTAGCAAATATTTGATATTAAAACGATATGGACTTTTTATAGTTTTAAAATGCATACTTATATGCTTTATTAAGGTTTGTTTACATTTCAAATTTCAATATATGAGTTAAAGTCATTTGAAAGTAAAATCTCATTAATAAAATGTTAATAACGTCAAATTCGTTAATATTTTTAGGAAACTGAATTCAATTAAGCATTATTAACAGAAAAATGAATGAAATTATTCTTTGAAGCAGTGTAATGGAAACAACATATTAAGGTTATATGGAAAGTTTTGAAATTGATTGATCACATAGAACTTTTCACTTTTGCCAAAATAGCAGCAATGAGGTTTTTCTCGAAGTATTTAATTTTTATGAAAAATAAATACAATTACTAAATCTGTAGAATATTATTCAATACTAAATGCTCCAATGCATTTTCCCATAAAAACGAAATTTCTCAAGATATTGAGGAATCTCTTGAACTTCACGCGAAACACAAGTCCATTGTGTCACTTGGAGTAATACAGACATTTTTGTCATGAAATTTATTTTTTGTGATAAAATGAATAATATTAGCTTTAAATGTACATTTTATACTAAATACTATTACCAACTATTTTGATACAGACGAGAAATTTCTGAAGATGTATGGAAATTTTTTATATGCAAGTAATTTGTCACGTCCACCGTTATAGCAATAATAGGGTGTTTCACGTAATATTTATTTTTTTATAATAAAATAAAGGCAATCATTAGCTTTTGAATGTTATTCAATAAAAAATGTCCCCAAGAGTTTTCTTATAAAATGATATATATATCTATATACATAAGAATTTCGTGTCACGATGTATGTTCCCGATAAACTCCGAAACTACTGAACGGATTTTGATAAAATTTTGTAACCATTTATAATATAGTCCAACTTAAAAGATAGAATAGTTTTTATCTCTTAATTATTATTTTCAATATTTATTATACGACATTAATGTTTATTTATTGTTTAGTTCTGTAAGTTCCTAATAGATGGCGGTTTAGCATCTAAGTTGCACAGGTATTCGGCAGATGGCGACGTGTTTATTTTTCTAGATTATACATCTTCGAGAAAATTAACGTGCGCGCGCAATCGCGTGTTTAAATATAGAATTTACATATATTTTTATTATTATACTTTCATGATGTACATATATTTTCATATATATTTTCATATATTTTCATGATACATATATTTTCATGATGTATAATCATACTATAACAATTTTTTGTGAATCACTTTCATAATTATACTTTGTATTGTGTTATTATTGTGCGTGTTCAGTTTGAATATTTTTAATATTATAAATAGTAAAATAAAATTTTATTTATTGCTGTTTTTCTCTACTAATTTTCATACCACCTCCAAAACATGTAAGTATTTCTTGACAGCCTTTTATTTTTTTAATTTTTATTTTATAATTTGATAATTATTAATTTACTCAGTAGAACATTTTGATCTAATTTATTTATTCAAATGATAAATTCTTTTAATTTTTTTTATTTCAGTATAATACCGCGGAAAAATTTTTTAGTTTTAATAATTAAAAATTGAAAAAATAATAGTTCGATGTCAATGTTATCTACCTCATTTATAACAATTTATTTTTAAATGTTTTTAATTTATATAGTATATTTTATAAGTAAGTCACTGATTACTAACTATAATTTAATATAAGATGAATAAAATGTAAATTCAGAAAGTATATGTTGATTTGTGCTTAATTTCAAAATTTCGATACTTTACCTATTACTTTTAAATTTTTGCGAAACGTTTTATTTTTAATCTCATATGAATGAATCTATTTTAAATTTTTTTAGAAAATATTAATTTGATTGTACCCAAGAATTAGTAAAAAATTGATTCAATGTATTATAAAAACTCAGCCACTGCAACGCGTGGCTGGGTCAGCTTGTATATATATATATATATATATATATATGTGTGTGTGTGTGTGTGTGTGTGTGTGTGTGTGTGTGTGTGTGTGTGTGTGTGTGTGTGTGTGTGTGTGTGTGTGGGCATTGTATAAAATTCTAATTTTAGAGATGACGTTTTTTTCTTGTTTATCTTTAAATTAAAGTATCTCAAGGAGAGTTAAATGTATAACATCAGTTTTTTTATCCTTAAAACGCTTATATTTTTACAATTCAAAAGATATTAAAATTTCCATACATTATATTAAATAAAATTTACTTTTCTTTTCTTGAAATATGAATCAAAATGCATAGAAAGGAAATGCAAAATTAATTGGGCCATTTATATCATTTTATTCAGCATATTATTTACAAGAGCTTTTACGATCTGCAAAGATAGAAAGCAAAAATTAAAGAACTGAGCGCGTTTCCTGGAAATTAATATTACATCTAATCTGTAAATATTTTAATTCAAATGTGTAAATATTGAATCTTTAAAAGAAAATTTCAAAATTTTGTTGAGATTATTCTTAATTAAGTGAAAATATTTTTACCTTACAGTTTAATATAATTCAATTAATTATTATCATTTAATTAGGAATCAAATGGTGTAATTTTAATTTTTGCCAAACGGAGATTTATTTATAAATTTATGTAAGAGAAAACATGTCACTCCTTATAAGCACAAGGAGTTTGAAATCGTTTGTTTCGTATCATATCTAGTTTATGTTAGTTTTTTTTTTTATGTAACACAAAAAGTAAAATTTATTCGTTCTTCAGTTCATAGTATAACAGCAGAAATTGAACACAACCATTTCAATACAAAGAGCTCCCATAAATTATCCAGGGTCACATTTTCTTAGCAACAATCTTTTCTACAAAAACTTTGAGTTATTGCTTGATATACTCCTTTATCTACGGATAAATTGTCCCTTTTAAAATAAATTTCTTAAAAAAATACGATGACCCTCAAGTGGAAAAAAGGGTAAACCAGAAGGGAAATGGAAAAATCGAAATTTTTGAATACTCTTATAATTGCTTGAAAAATCCAATAAAATTTCTTTCATCACAATTAACTGCACAACGGATTGTTATAAAACAGGAGAATCTCAAAAATCAACCAATCCAAAAGATTATGTAATCATTTGTATATCAATTTCCCATTGTTCAACAGTGATTACAATCGCGAACACTTTCCTTGCTGTAAGATTAGATGAAATTGTTGTTAAGTTCTTTTGAAAAAAACATCATAATTGGACTTCGGAAAGAACAGACCATCGACACAGGGAAGAAACCTGCTAAGCACGTAACGCATGCGATAAATGTATTTGCAGAAAACTGAATAATGACAAAAATATCTGCAGCTGTTCGACGGATTGAATCCGCAACCCTTCATTCAGCAGGGAGGTGTGTCCTGCCACAAAAAGAGCTTTTTTTAGGGAGTCTTTTTAGATTTGTATCAATGTTTTATAAGAATTGTGAATAATTTTGAAGAATGAAATTGAGTTATGCTGGCATAAGTATGCTTATATCAGAAGCATACTAATTATTAATTATGTCTCGATTTTTTTATATCCAATCTATAAATTAAGTGGTTAATACTCGAACTTCAATTCAATAGTTCGTAAAGCCGATACCCACTTCTCTATCTTGAAAGTTTGTAGTGGTTCGGTGAACAATTTAAAGTGTAAGTTTCTGTCGAATCAGCCCACGTGTGCAAAAATTGAATGATAAACCAAAGCGGGCTTCATCCAAAAATAGTGTGCAACACATATTTTCTGATTATAAGTGCAATTCAGAAGATGAACATCGTTGTAGTGAGGTAAATAAGTTCTTGTACAAATAAGTTATACAAGATTTCATGGCGTCCTAAAATCATCTCATTAAGATAATTTTCTATAATTCCGCTTCATTATCCATAACATTTCATTTTTTTATCTGTGCAAAAGCCATTTATTTGACTTCAAAAGGAAGATTTCGAGCTAATAACCTAAATAATGGATGGCTGGCAGACATAATGGACTTGAAAACAATCAGCTAAAAGGAATAACAATGCAGTGATTGGGAATAGTCTCTGCGTTCCATTGAAACTGTCGGAACTGGTGAAGCGGCAATTGCAGACATTTTAAAAAAGCGTTCAGCCATTCATCGCCAAGAGGTCTACACTGAATAAACATGGCTGAAAGAAAATGGACTAATTGATGTTTCTTTGTTTGTCTAAATGTATCGTTTAATTTGTACCACGAAAATGCCATGAGATAGAATTCCTTTTAATGGGAAGCAAAAGATTACACTAGAAACTTCCAGTTTAAGAGTTTTAAATATACTAAGCTAAATACAATATTTTAAATTGAAAAGTGACAGCTTTAATTTGAATTTAGATCAAATATATTTTAATAAACCCCTTTATGCCGTGTGTTTACCAAAATTTCATCCGCGATTGATTTTAGATGAGCAACTGGATTGAAACTTGTATTACAACCACTAGCTAACTGAAAATAAATGTCATTTCAGCGAAGCCCGGTGATGACTGGTTCCACCCCTAAGGCACACAGATTCGATCCTCAGTCAAACTTTCATCTCTTCAGTGGGTCGATAAAACTGAGTACCAAGCATACTTGAGAATTTAACATTGTGTTTTTCTTCTTAATCAGGTCACCAGACCGGTACGTATGCTTTGCACCCCATAGCCAACTCCTCCTACAAAAGAAAGCCATTGCAATGAAAGGATGAGTCGCATTTTGGAGGCCTACCTCAAATTCCCTTATTCTTCTTCGAGGAGTTTTTATTCACTTAGATGGAAAAAACCTTTGGTCTTAAAAAGATTTCGTTTTAATTAAAAACACAGTGAATGAGGAAGAATTTTTTTTTATGAATGGAAAATGAATTTACTATACAAGAAACATTAAGGAATTATTTTCAAAATGAGCATACTATACAGTAATTATTCTTTTTACTTAAAATCATTAATATAAAGATATTAAATTTATGATTATAATTTACATTTTCATCTCTGTTAATATTAGAATTTCACAAGAATTTATATAAAACTTTTTTGACATTTCTTGTATATTTAACATTTCAATATTTTTACATTGTTTAAAATTTAATATTCTGAGTGATAATGATTTTTATATTTGCTTAGAACTTTATGAATTCATTAATATTTTCTTCATTATTAGTAAATTAATATATCCAATGATTTTTATTCTCTTAATTTCAATTTCATAAAAAAATATTTTAAATAATTATTTGTATATCAATTTAAAGTAATTTGTACATGGAAATTTCTATTATTTGATAAGCTGTTCAACATTTAATGATAAGGATTTAAAATATGAATAGACATTTATAAATGAGTACATATTTTTGACACAAACAATTTTTGAAGGTTTAAATTTTAGTATAATAATTCATATTTTGTGGTAAATATTTCTTATATTTAAGGAATTCACCTTATAACATGTTTTAAAAATACTTTGATAATGTAAACAACATGAAATTTTATTCAAAATCTTACACAGTAAAAGAACAAGCAAATATATGGGTTAAAATTTTAATGAAAACAATAAATTATACAATATTTCAAATACATAGCACAAAATCATTTTTTAAATATTTCTAATTTTCTGTTCTTTTTTGTATTATTACATTTCTTTTTTATTAGATCATCATTAACTTTATAACAGTAATCTCTGATTTTTACATTGATTAAACTGTTTTTCAAATACTTATGACAAAAGTTTAACAATAACACAATAGTTACTTTTTATAATTTTTACTGATTTATTGATAGGAAATTTAAATTTCCCTGTTTTCAAACTTTGAATTGAAATATTACTACCATCGCTTAATTCATCCTATTCTTTAATGAGGGAACTGTAACATGTTTCACATTTAATTTTTTAAACAAGCATGGGTGCAATATCCAGCTATATAGGTTAGGATTGTGGACAGCTTTCTAAATCATTATTACATATAACTATATTTAAATCATTTATAATTTCCTTGCTATCTAAAATCAAAGTATTATGAATTTCATCATTAAAGTTTTTTACAAAGATGTTTCCATGTGTATGAGATTTTAGTGTCACGGAAATTAAGTTTTGAACTCTTAATTTATTTTCTGTCTCATAAATCTGGGTAAGCGATGCATTATACTGAGCACCAGCTAATTGCCTATAAAATCCAAATCGTTCTTCTAAAGAATCGGTTTGCAACTTTCTAGTTCATATTCAATAGGAAATTCATATTTAATTTTTTTGCCAAATAATTAACAATTTCAATAATAGCATTGGTGGTGTGAGACAAAGCTAGTGGAGTCTCAAAGCTTAATTTTCCTGTGCCTGAAGAAAAATGTTACAATTTCTCAAGCCACAAAGAAAAATTTTGCAAAAATATTAATCTAATATCTGATGGTAAATTAGTAAGTGGCTGTTGATACTCATTTCTATTTGCGATTCCTTTATATAATGTTTTCACATTTACAATATCCCACCAAATTGAGATCAGTTTGATAAATGTTGCTATTCCTTCATAATTTAATTAATCATAAATGGGACATGCAACTTTTAGCACTTCTGAACAATGTCTATTAAGAACTTGCAAAACTAATTTCACATTCTGCCTTTCCAAATTTGAAGAAGATAAATATTTTGTTGTTAGTGTGTGACAATACCCGACTATATTTGTCGATTCAATTTCATGTAATTTTCTTAGAGTATTTAAGAAGCAGTATTTAATTTTTCATCAGAAACTGAGTTACAAAATTTAGGAAAATTAAAAACTTTATCTGAATATTTTTGGTTAAGCCAAGTAAATGTACGGTATCAATAACAAAAAATAAAGGCCTATTGTTATCACGGAATGATTCTGATTAATTTTTAGTTTGGGGAATTTGAAAACCGGGACATTGCCTTTCTATTAATGGCATTATTATCACTACTAACACACATTATTTTAAAGCCTATATTTTCTAGTTCAACTATTGTTTTTAATATGAATGCATGCAACAAATCTCTATAAATAGTCTTTACAGAATATATATACACCACATCTTTATACATTAATCAATGTATAAAGATGTGGTGTATGAATGCTTTGAAGCATAAAGATATAAGAAGTGGTAGCCATATCCTTTGATTTTTCAGGAAAACTAATCACATTACCGCCTTTTACACTACAGCAGTTTTCAGATGAATTTCATCCATCATTAAAACTACTGTCTTATCACTTTCATTTAAATGTATGTATTTATCCTTAATGTAAGATAAAAAAAAACTCAGAACTGTGTTCATTTAAGGGATTTGCTGCACAGGTGATAAATAAACGTTTTAATGTAGCTGGATGAGACAGTATAATATAAGAAATATTAAGTAAAAATTTATAAGAATAAGGGGATATGGAATATAGTAAAGCTCAAAGGAGTAAAAAATCAGGGGAATATCTACAATGATACTTCGAACTTTGTAATAATAAAATTTGTCCCTTGATAAAATCCAATAAATTTTGGTTATCCATATAGACGTTTTTAATTCATCAATGATATTTACAAGTAAATTGTCTCTGGTTTTATCATCAACAATAGCTTTTTCAGTAGATTTTTAAAATATCAATTATAATTAATGTTGTTGGAAATGTATAATTATCTAATTGCCATGTTTAACACTTAATTACACTTACCACAGATGAAGATTTGTCAAAGGTGACAGCTGCTTCTAATACTTGACATGAAGCGGATGTTACAAATAAAAACATAACAAAATTATCATTTTTTATTATATTTCATTTAGAATCAATGACAATATTTTCTAGGCAGTTCTTTAGTTCATCAAAAGAATTGAAATACACACAAAATTTCTTTTCATACAACTCTTTAGTCTTAAGGCTTTCTTGAATAGCAGCAGATAAATTTTTATTTTCCAGCCTCAATTATTTAATATCGGGCTCATCTCTATGGCTTTTTACTGTAGAAAAATAAGCAGGGAAATTCAGAGACGTAGATGAAACCGCATGGGCTTTTAATTTGGGATGAGGTAGAGGAACATTAACTTTTTTCCCCGGATTTTCCACCATATCTCCGAAAGCCTCTAAATGTCCATTTCCATGAAATAAACTTCACAAATCTATGCAACAAGAAATAAATATCCAAAATTTGTCACATCAGTCATTTACAAGAGAAATTAATACAGTATTTCAATTAGAAGATAAAAAATTGTTTAACAAATTATTTTGTATTTAAATATTTGGAAAAATCCTTAAATTTCAATTAATTTTACAAAATTCATTAGTTTATTGAATTTTTATTTAAGTGGATTCTGTTTAAAGATGAAAAATGCATTTTCTCGAATAATATCATAAATTTTACTTGTGATATAAAATAAATAATACATGTTGCAGATTAGTAATTCAAGGGTAACTCAAATAAAATAAATTTATTACAATTGTACTACTTATACTTTTAGAAATTATATTACTTATTGCATGAAAGACTTACATAACTATTTCTTATAAACTGTTGACAGATGAATATTTTCACTTATGTAGTAATTAACTATTTAAAATAAAATAGCAATATTTAATCATTTGACACAAAACTATGCTACTTTAAGTTAATTTAAAAAAACAAGACCACACAATTATAAAATTTTGATGCTGTTAAACAGACCATAAGGATATCAAATCATTCGGATATCTGCATTAAAAATATTATAATTTGATTTTTTATTTTAAAGTATAATTCATTTTCATAATTTAATGAAAGATACGGAACTGGAGATATCTATCGTTACTACATGGTAAATAAACATGTTTTAACTGTATTGTTTGTATACATGACATTTATTTAAAACAAATTTTACTTTTAAAACACTTTGATATTTTAAAGTTATACACAAAAAGTTTTTAGTAATATCCTTTGAAGCTAAAAGAAATATATTACAGACATGAAGCAACAACACAAATCAGCGAGCAAAATGTAGACATGAGAATTGAATCGGGTTCCACGCCTCCAGAGCATGAGTCATACAGAAGGGGTGCTCCAGCTTTCACTGCAGGAGGTGTGGCCTGAGGGAACAGAACTGTAAACCTTGGCCCCATGGTGGTTGTAGTGCCACTGAGTTCATTAATTTAATGATTTCAGTATGTTGAATATACAGCTTGTAATATTATCTTAATCTGTAATGAATGTTGATGATAATTTTCTGTAAAGAACTGATCATTCAACGGAATCAATTTAAACTATGTACTTAACATATTTTCCGAATTATCCACGCTTCAAGAAAGAAAGTGTAGGGAATTTCTTTCTTTTAAAATAGTTATCTATTGGCAATAGGTTTATTTTTCCAAATCATTTTTCTCCTAAATATAGCAATCAATCTTCCTTTGGAAGCGATGGGAAAACTAATGGGCTGGTACAGCTGCAATTCTTCCATAAGAGACGTACTTTAGTATAAGAAATAAACCCATCATCAAATTAAAATTAATATCTAGAATTGAGCGAATGGTAAAAAGATTATCCTTCTTTAAGTATAATGATGCATATATAACTAAACATTTTAATTATAAATTAATTTTTTTTTCATTTTTTCAAATTAATTTGTTTTATACAATGTAATCTACAAAACCAAATGCGTCACTACTAAATATTTTCCTACTTCCTTCTCAATGACAGTCGAGTTTCGAAGGAAAGGCTGTCTCACCCGGGTAGGATACCTTTTTGGCGCCCCCTAGATAAAAAATGTAGTAACACACAGTATAAATATGGGAATAAATTGTTTTAAGTAATAAAAGATATAGAATAATGTAACGATATATAATTCCTTACAATAAATAGAGTATAAATGAAATAAAAGTACAATCTAAACAATAACAGAATATTGTACCTATTATAAAATAATCGAAAATATATTAATTTAAAGTCTCAAGCTAAGCTTTAAACTTAAAAAAAATTCAATTCTAATTAAAAACCCCACATTTTCAGAATAATCGGACTCCTATGATTTGAATTAATTATAAAAAGATATTATTGATTTTATATACTAATAAAATTATTTTAAAAAAAAGTTTAAATAATTCGTTACGTATCATAGATGTAAACAGATGTGTAATTATTTGCAATCTAATATATACAACACTATTCACATTTTTCTTGCCTTTGCTGAAGCAAATTAATCCATTACTTTATCACAAAGTTGATCACTTCAAATTTTTCTTCTTCTAAGATGGTTAAATCAATTAGACAGTTTTGACTCATGGTGGATCATAAATAAGTCTTAATTGATTTTATTTTGCTGAATGTAGCATGAAATTGATGCAGAAATAGTAAAAAGTATTTGAATGGCAACCTCTTATTCTCTCTATCTTCCCCGTAGGTTTATATTCTTTTCTACTGCTGAGTAACATCTTTCAGACCCACATTTCTCTACAGACTTCTGTCTCACAGAGTCCTGTATGACAAAATTCACCCAAAGATTTTACATTTGTTAAGGCACAGGTCCGAGGTTCAATTCTCAGGCTAGGTCAACCCAGCCTTTCATCCTTTCAGTGGGTCGATTAACTGAGTACCAATCATGCCTGGGAACTAAACACCGGGGGTTTCGCTTTGGGCTGACCCCTTAACCGGGACCTCAGGGCCCTTGGTTACTAACAGATATAAGCATTTTACACTCTTACAAAAATCGAGTGATTTTTCACCACTCGATGAGCGACGGATATTTTGTACTCCATAAAGATACAAAATGAATCCTTTTGTACTTAATTGGGCTGAGCAGTTCGCTTTCAAACACTCCATCCTTGATTCAAAGCAATTTTCACTCTTTCTTTGACGTGTTTATGGCACAAAGCAAATGTGATGTGCTCTGATTGGTTTAAATCATCACGTGTGCCTATGCTTTCAGTTTAGTTTCGCTAAAAATGGAGGAATTTAGTACTCAATTTTGTAAAAGCGATCTATTAGAATATTTAAAATATATAAATGGACAAGAAGGAGAGCAGAAACATTACGGTAAGTCTTTATTTCTTATGATTAATTGAATGACTAAATCAAATCTCTATATTTGTGATTTTTCACCATTATATAAACTTTGGTATTCGAAAGTGTGAATGAATGAATTATATTGAATTCATATTCATGTAATATTTATAATATTTGAAATTTTGGATTAATTGATAATATTTAATAATATTTGAAATTTCGGATTAATTGATAATATTTAATAATATAACAATGTGTTTTTGGAAATTTTATTTTTTATTTCAAATACTATTTTTTGCTGAAATTTAATTCATTATAAATTAATAGTAAATTATTATAAATGCATTTTTAAAATCTTTTATTTTCGACACAGCGTGAATATGACTATTATGTTTCTCGTTGATTTAAATATCCACTATGTATATTATAGAAATATTATTTAATATAGTGTATTGTGCTGAATTGAAAGTGCGATTAATATCAAATACAAAATTTTACTAATGAATAAGAATAAATTTTTTCATAAAAAAATTAGAAGCTTTTTAATTTAAATGTTAATACAATATAAAGCAAATATTAATCTGCAGAATATTACTTGATAGTATGTATTTTATTTATTAAAATTTTACTGACACACACACACAAGATGTCTTATATTTATTAAAATTTCGCTGACAATTTTTGATTTGATTGTTACTAAGTAAAAGCATTCCTAGATAAAACGAAAAGGAATTATATGTATCAAAATCTATTAATTCGTATATTTTAGAATTTACAGCTAAACATTTTGTCGATGGAAATGTAATTTATATTCGTATTTTATGATTGTCATTGTTATCATCGAAGAAAAAAAAATTAGCAAAAGCAAATCCTAAACATGCAGTTATTTTGAAGATGATGAAATGCAATATAAGGAAGAAATGGCTCATCAGGTCTTTCTGTATAGTATGTTATCAAAATAAGTTTTATAGAGACTGAGAAAATGTTAACTATTGTTATTACTAAAACTATTCATTTCATTGTGCTTGTAAAATTTATTTAAAAGTTTGAAGTAATATTCTATGTTTATGTAAGAACGCGGTAACTTTAATAATGTTTTTAACTCTATTTTGAATTAAAAGTTTTCAATTTATAATTTGAATTTAATAGTTTAAAAAATAAATATCCAGTATTTATAATTCACTTGACCATAGTTTTTACATTTATGCTGTTATTGAGTAAATGACATGAAAATTGCAATCAGTATTTTCAGTTAAAATCTTTTATTAAACTTTTTTGGTTTTTAAAGTTGATTTTAAGATATTGAAAGGTAATTATTCATTAAATTAATATTACTTGGTAGTAAGCTTAAGAAATTTTAATAATGTTTTTAAATCCATTTTGAAGTAAAATTTTGTTTGCTTTTACTGCTAAAGCTAAATCCTTATTAACTTTATAATAAATTTATAATTCATTTAAATATTTCTAAATTTTAATTTAAATTCAATAGTTTAAAAAACTAAATATCCACTATTTATGCACTTGACCATTAATAGTTTTTACATGTATGATATTACTGACTAAACACATATGTGTATATGTATGTAATTTTCCTTTCAGATAAAATGATTACAATTTGAAATGCCTAGTGAAATTCATTGAGTAAAAGTATTTGAACTTATAAAAAAATATCTAAAACTAAGTAACATTTTGTGATGAAAAATAGTCCATCTATTGTTCTATTCTATTACAGAATTCATTTCTCTAAGTATCCAAAATTGGCTGCTTTCAATGAAGCATTGGTAATATAAAATCTGTATTTTTTGCATATTTGAGGATGAATTTTAAAATATTCATGAAAGTTCTAAACTTTTATATCAGCATTATTTTCTAACAATGCCACAATGAGTTAAGCACACCAAAATTTACAATTACTTACATAATTTGTACATCTGTATTTTTAATGGTAGAATATGAAACATACTGTGCATGCATTTCCAAGCTTTTTGATTGCTTGTGAATAATATATTTTAAATTACTTTAATACTGAAAATTTAGTTGAAATTTTATAGAGAGAGGTTTTTTTAAATAAAAATGTGGAAAAAAGATCATATTGTTATTTTGATATTTGTTTAATGATTCCTTGATCAAAAAGAAAGTAATTAAAATCTATATTTTACAAAATATGAAGTATTGCTTATGTCTTTTATTATATTGTAGTTTTCAATCTTGTATTTTAAAAAATCATCTTATTTGTAATGTATTTGAATAATAGTATATGTGATACAAAATCATAGTTTACACTTTTTTGTTGTAATTTGTAGAAAAACTATTCTTTTATTAAAAAAATGTTATCTGTTTTTCAGTTATAGTTGATTGATTCAAAAATGCTTTAACATTAGAAATAAATTTATGTATACTTGTATATATTTTTATTTAATGTTTAGCCATCCATTTTAAAATTATGATAGGGGCTATATCTTTTTCATAACAAAGACAAAATCCAAAATTATTTTGTATTTGTTTCACTGTATATCAATAATTTATCATTTTTGCCACATTCTTATAAAAATTTTAATAGTAAATTAATGATAGATAATCATTAATTTACTGTTACTAAGTTTTAATTAAATAATTAATGAGAATACAATTTTTTAAACAAATTACTCTTGCTTTAAATTGCTATAAAAAGTTCTATTAATTTAATATAAATAATTATTCTCTTTATTACAGATAGATTTGGAATTTGATATTTCATACCCAGAAGCTGACTGTTTTCTTTTAGTTAATATCCTGCATAACATGCTCCTAGAATATTATCATATGTTCAAAAACCTGTTCTATAACATGGAATAAATATGCGAGAATTGAGGATGGTATATTTTTTAGGTTGAATATAATTTTAATACAGAATATAATTACATAGATATCCGATTCCTTGCAGTAAAATAAGGCTTTATTTTTTTTAAGTATTATTCTTATATAATTTCAGTGTAAAAATTTATATAGATACTAATGAGATTGTAATATACTATATAAATTTTAGTTATTGTGCTTTTTCGTATTAGATGAAGAGATCTTTAGAAGAAGAAAAGCGCTCAAAAGTAGTCAACTATACTTGCTTGGCTGTAGTCAAAATCAAGACCTGAATATGAAACATTTTTATCTGAGGAATAGCAATTTATTGATGTTGAATATGCAAGATTAAAAAGCATTCAATACTTATATAAATGTTATCATGTGTTTAATATTAAGTACGATGATAAACTTACTGTATTTATGAATTAAAAAATAGTCCATTTGGGACTTTAATTGAAACAATATATTCTTACTATAATCGATCAAGATCTAAATTTTGCAAAATACATAAAATCATTTTTATTCTTATTTTATTAGTATTCTTATTTTGTGCTATCAAACTGTCAATTCAAAAAATTAAGCTCCAATATTAATTTGACATCGTAAACATAAGAATTTCTGTATACATATTTTTATTTTATATTTTCTGCATTAAAAATTGAATAAATGTTTTTTGTATAATCTTGTATTATATTTTTAGTTTCATTCTAAGTTTTATTGAAGTTTAATTGAAGTTAAGTTTTTTCGGTTTAAACTAAACTTGGAAAATATATCATAAAATAAGATTTATTTGCAAAAACATAAGTCAGTTTTGTTCAAAATAATAAATATTTGTCTTTATCCTCCTGTAAGTTCAAAAATGCATATTATCAATATTCAAAAATAAATTTTTAGCTATACTTTAAATAGAGGATTTTTTCAAAAGAACTTTAATTATATTTACTTATATAAAATATTTATATATTTTTAAATTGTGTACAATTTGTTGTACTAATAATGTTTGTAAAAGTTAATTTTGTACTTATGGGCCCATAGTAAACTAAAATGAAAAATAAGTATTGTGACGATTTTTTCTTGAGAGTGCTACACTCACACGTAAAACTAAATAGATATAAGTAATGTAATAAATGGCTGAACAAATTGCTTGATATTGTATGTAATTTAAAAACCACTATAATTATCCAAATCAATTAAAATGTCAAATTCAATTGTACTGTTATATTATTGACTAAAAAATCATATCTTTATATTGTAATTGTCAAAAAATAAATAAATCCTTAAAATAAAGAATTCTAAACCTAATTTCTGCACTCAATTGTCAATATGAGATAAAATCAGCAATACTTCTATAAAAAGTTTAAATTCACTCTTTTTCCTATCTAATTTACCCCTTTAGACGATATGTTGTTATTGCTCTTAAAAAGAGTGATTTACCCACATCTTTCAAACGAGTGAGTTTCAATCTTAAATTGTTGAGTTTTGTGAAAATGAAAGAGGGAAATTTCACTCCTTCTGAGAGAAATCCACTTATTTACTTTAAGAGGTAGGCCTTAATCCAGATATTACAATTTTAAAGTCGGGATATTTATTTATATATCAATTAATTTTTTATTTTTAAGAGAATTGATTTTAATAATGTAACATTTCCATAACAATGTCTTAAAAAATTTTAAAAGTATTTTTTCTAGTTTGGTAACCAATTGAAGCAATTAAATATTTTTACTCCCTATTACCTGTGCATTATCTTATTTATGGAAGATTCTACAAATTGTTGATCACTAGGTGTTGAACGTATGCTATAACTTATCTTAACAAATTTTCAAAAGATCTATAATATTACGTACTTCCCGAACTTTAGATTTTTATTGCAAAATAATAACTGGGTAAGACTTTACACCCCTAATTTAGAATCAACTCATCTGATTTTTCACAATGATATCTTTTTAAACATTTCATTTACCACAGATTAAACTGTTTTATTTCAGAAAAATCCAGTAAAAAACAACTTTAACTTTATGGGAAATTTCGCATTTAAAATAAACTTTTACATTATATCATTCTGACCATTAATGTAAACCAAATTTATTTTTACTGTAAAATATTTAAATCATAAAACGTAATATTGATATAATTTATAATATTTCATTTTTATACCATAAAACCAAATTTTTCTGATTCCAAAATTAGAAAAACTTTGTTAAGTCTTCATCTGATTTCAGTTTAGATAACTAAATTATGCCATTGCATTATCAATGCAAATTTCAGATAAGCAACGGAACGCTAATTCAGACAATACAAATATTGCAAATTTCTTAAATCAAAACACGCATAAATTCAAGTAAAATTATGTATATATAATCAGAAATTTTCAACCAAACAATATATATTATATTATTAAAAATAATTTTTTTCTCTCAAAACTGATGCATTCTATATTGTTCTTTCAAGTTTTTCATTGATTTAAATTATTATCAAAAATTACAAGCGCTGACATAAAAAGTATTTTTTAATTTATTAACTGTTATATCGCCTAAATTTTTTAAAGAAATTTTTTTAATCAGATATCATAGTAGAAAAAATTTTCTTCGTATTTTTAAGGCATTTAATAAAACTGTTTTTTTTTTAAAGATTAATCATATTTTTTTATTAAAATAAGGGCTAATTTTTATTAAAATCGAAATTCATTTCTATTTTGGAAGTGCTATTTACGCAATGACATGCATTTTTATATTTCAATAAATTTATATTATAAAACGATCTTATTTTTAAAATTATACAATGTAGAATGAAAAATACGTACGATTTCTTTATAAATATCTGGAGCGAATTTTTCAAGTTAAAAGATTTGTTTATATACAAATTGAATTAATTAATTAAGACAAATTCTAAGCATACAAAAAAGAAACATTTAAAAAGAGAAAAAAACATTCATAGATTTTTAACTTCATTTGAAAAACATTTTATGCATAACATTTGAAAAAATAATTTTTCAATATAAGGTGTTAATGTAAAGCCAAAAAAATTACGAATCAAATAAAAATTATTTCCCCAAACAAAAACATTTAAACATTAAATAAATTAATTTTAAATCAATAGTTTAAACTAATAAGTAATTTAATATTTAATTGCCAAAACTTTGCAAGCACATGTTAGTAAATATTTATATCAGAAAAAATGTGAAATAAATATTCAAATCGAAAGAATAGATGGTAGACAGAAAATACAACTTACGGCAATAATATTTTAAAATTTCAAAACTCCAGATTTTTCAAAAGTTTACATTTTGTTTCCGATGAAGTGATGTTTTGGAAGAAACGTAATACCTACCGTCTGAATGATAAAAATGAAAGAAAGTTTATGTGTTTTCCTAGAATTTGGAGGTAATTAGTTCTCGATCCCCTCCATTTCATTTCCAGGAAAATAATACCCGATGCGGCATACTGTAGTGCTTTCTTATGAAACTCCCCCCCTTTCTTTGAAGATGAGTCTGGTGCCGGACACAATATTTTGGAACAAAGAGAACCCCTAATATGAAACACGTTTCAGCAGGAATTTTCTCACGAGTGTAACGCGACACTAGACTGAATGGCTACAACAGTAAAAGCCTGAGATAAAAAAATATACAAGGGTTTTATTTTTATTTTTGGACAGTGGATAATACAATTTCACTAAGTCTCAAAAACTGAAACTGATCTTTCTATATAGCTTCTTGATAACTTAAGTAAAATCTAACTTTTCTGTTATTATTAGCACATTTAAATTCTTTCAAGTAATAGTATTTCAGTTACATGAAATTTTCTTTTTTTGCGAATAATTTTTATTGCATTATTATAGTCAAAATAGGATTCAATTTTCACATTTTTTATCATATAAGGAAATCAAAATTATTAATGAAGTACTACTTATCAAATAATATGATTTAATCTCTTATGAGAAATTAAAAATAGCACTTCAAATAATATTTCAAAACAATGAAATTTTGACAAAAATTTTTGAATTTGGGAATAATTATAACACCCAGAGGGGTCCAGTGGAAATAAATATTCATTGAACGTTTTTCTTTTTATATTGAGTAAAACAAACTTATTTGTTTTGATAATATTATTATTATGACTTTTTTTTTTGGTATATAACTTGACTTAGACAACCTGTATAACAATTAGGACTCATAAAGGGCACTGTGAATCTTGGCGTATTCACAAAATTAAATAAATGTTTTCCATGAGCTTACCCTTCTGTAATATCCCTGAGTTAATACACCTAAAAATGACCATATAACATTAACACAATTAATTTGGTAAATAGTTTTATACTAAAATGAAAACCTATCATATGCAATAAAATGGAACTAGCCAATCTAATATTCCAGAACTTTTCTACGAACAAAATTAAAATATTTTCGTTATATACACATTTACAAGATGTGTAATACAAAACAATAGTATCACAAAGTTTGAGTAAAGTATGAAACTTAAAAAAGGAAATCATCAAAAAAATGAAAACCAATAATCTAACTGATTAAGAAATGAAAATCGAAAACATTGTTAAAAGAACACAATTTTTAAAGGAACTAAACCATGCAAAATCATTATTAATAAGGAAATATAAGAGTAAAAGATTTGTTTACGGCAAGCTCCTGCAGCTCTTTTTCATTTTTCATCAACAACCTCTTCTCTTTTCCAAATCTGATTCTTCCTTGGATCATTTTTTATTTTTCCCTGGACATGACATAATAATTAAAAAAGGCAAAGTTTATTTCTTCATATTCTATATATTATAACATCATAAAACTGATATTATAATAAAACTTAAATTGAAATTTTCTGAAATTTTTTTTTATCTTTTAAATAATTTGGCACCCCGCTGAGTGCGGGACATGATCGCCTCTGGGTCTCATCTATACGGCAGGAGGGTTGAGTGACGATGACGCGTTTGCGACAAATACTGCTCCTATGTGCGTGCGCAGCATAGGGAAAACCAGTTTTTACCGCGCGATGTCATACTGCTGGTCTGCTGTCGCCTCAGTGTGCGGCTTGCCTATGATTACATTCTCGTTGCCTGAACGCAAGCCGAAGACCGTCGTGTTGAGAAGCATTAAGTTTTAATATTCCTGTGTCGGTATAGAAACGAAGTTTGGGCTCAAAAGAAAAATAATAAATAAATGATCGAAATCATTTCCCCGCGCACATCACAGCTTTCAGGAAGAGCTTCATCACGGATCGTATTCTCGTGTAGCAAGGATGAGTAACCCGAAAACGACCCAGTGCCCAACCCATGGGTTGTGATACAGAGACTATTGTTCAACAGCAGCTGAAATCGAACTAGGAACTTTATGCTTTGAAGATCATTGTCCTATCACTAGGTCACGGTATGGCCGAAGAAGGAGATAGACAGCACACCTTTGTCCCTTCTTCGAAGCCATCAGCAGTTGGCGTTTAGGGATTCGGTCGCCGTGATACAGGCAGTTTAGATTTATCGTAATAATCGATTCGACAACACGAATTAGAAAACACCTTTTTCTCTAGAATCTAGAGATTTGATTTGTCTTTCAATATGAACTATTTTCGTATAAAAATTGATTATGTAAAAAATCATATTACAGAAACAAAAGAAAGAATAAGTCATGGCTCCGCGTGCTTCGCACTCATTCCGGAAACTGTGACCCGGTCAAAAGATCGCTTCTGTTCCTCGTTATTTCCCTGCACCATGCGACGGGCTGCGTGGGCCGTCGGCTGAAGTGCACCCACGTGATCGCGTTCATCCAGCGGAGAATTCTTTCATTTTGCGCTCGCGCGGCAGAAACACCCGCTGAGAACTGTTTCCGTCAGCTCGGAAGAGGTGTATCACAGCAACATTTACACAATTCTGAAAAAAAAGTTGTCTGTATACAGCGAGAAATAGCTTCCAATTTTGTAGGGGGAAAAGCAATTGATGTATTATTCTTGAATGAAGGGATTAACCAAAAAAATTCAACCGTTCCGGAAAAACAAAGCGAGTCGTTTCTATAACCTATCGTAAGTTCTCGAATATCGCGGTTTTTGGAGTTTTATAAGTCTTGCGCGCAATAAAAAAAGATAATTTTACATCAAACTGAAATTTTTATTTTCTACAAAATTAAAATTTTATATACATTAAATAAAAAATAATTTTAATATGCTTAAACCTACTCTTGTGCGGTAGATAATAACCACATAAAAGAAAAGGCATAAATAATCATCCAAAACTTCTCGAGCACATCTGTTGTGGCCAATAGCTCTGGTTTATAAATGAATGGACTGTGTGTATGACTTTAGAATCTAAAATCTCTTCATTTTTCGTAGCAGATCCACCTCACTCATTTGACATCTACTCTTCTCAAAAGCAGAAACTCCACTCCCTCACAGATTTTTGTTTTGTTTTTCTTGCAAACAAAGATGGCGCTGCTGTAAAAGCGCTTCATTGGTACAAAACATTCCGCCCCACATTGCAATGTTACATTCAACCAATGAACATACAAATAATTAAAAAAAACTTACACACAAAAAATTAATATAAGCATATATTATTATAAGTAATACATAAAATATAATAACAAATTATATACTAATAGGTAAAAACAAATTTTTGAAATGGGTCTTTTGAAAATTCCTGAAGAAGGTTTTACTTTAACAACTCTGACCCGTATGTCATCGACCAGATAAAGTTGCACTATTCTAACTGATGACCATTTTTGAGTAGGTAGATTTTCACCTTTAATGAGCACTATCTCATTGATTTTGACATTTTCTTTCTCAATTTTCCATTTGGACCTCTGTTGCTACTTATTAAGATATTGCACCTGCCATTTTCCTCCAAAAAATTTGAATAATTTTTGATAATTTTTTCCAGTTACTCAATTTATTTTCATTAATGTCAACAAATTAGGTTCAACAATAGCATTTAAAGGCCTTCCAATTAGGAAGTGAGCAGGTGTTAATACATTATACACATCAGTATCTGAGGACAGAGGTACAAGCGGTCTGGAGTTAAGAATACCCTCTATCTGGGTAATGGCAGTTAAAACCTCTTCATAATTAAGTTTAGCATTGAAACACACTCTAGAAAAATGTCACACCACTTTCCCACAAACCACCAAAGTTTAGGGTTCTAGGAGGAAGAAAATGCCAATCAATTCCCTCTATTGACAAGTAATTTGAAAGTTTCGCCTCTGGTTTAAAAACTAAATGGTGCAGTCTGGACAATTCCTTATTTGCCTCTGCGAAATTTGTTGCATTATCAGAATATAGTTTTGAACATAAACCTCTACGAGCAACAAATCTTATTAAACATGCAATGAATGCTTCTGATGTCAAATCTGTTACCATTTCAAGATGAATGGCTTTGGCAATCAAACATATACTTAGTGCAAAACAACTTTTCTTTAAAGTTTATATTTTATATTAATTAGTTCACAGAAATCAACTCCTGAGCAATTAAATGGGAAATCAGGAGTCACTCTCTCTTTAGACAAATCTCACCCATTAATTGTTCAACTCTTATAGGTTTAATTTCAAAACATGTAATACAATCATGCACAATTTTTGGACACGTTGATTTACCTTGTATAGGCCAAAATTTTTGTCTGACATAACTCAGCAAAGCAGTTGGACCTAAATGAAAATATCGCTTATGATACATTTCTGTAATGATTTTTGTGAGCTTATGGCCCTTTGGAAGAATAAAAGGAAATTTACTATTGAAACTTATGCTTGCATTTTTTATCCTACCATTTACTCTTAATAATCCATCCCCATCTAAAATGGGGCATACACATTTTATCTTACTTTTATCAGGAACAGGTTTTTGTTGACCCAAGCATTTCATTTCGATGGGGAATTCTAATTTCTGAACTTCTTTTACTAACAATTGTTCTGCTATCTTGATTTTTTCTGTTGACAAGTCTTCTATCCTCTTTTTAGTAGAGCTCTTTAAGTTGTATAGGAATCTGAAAAGATAACTTACAACATGCAAAATTTTAGTATAATTATTACTAATATTGAGTAAGTCTTAAATAAAAGAATTTGAAGTTTTAAATAAAAGAAATTGAATGTTGGAATGAGTCAACATAGATGAATCATTTTGAGATATATGTCTAAGTTCAGACGTAAACTCATACTGTATGATTAACGAAGGAGTTTCTCGGTTGGGATAGCTTTGTTCGCCTACGAAAATGGAACCGTTAAACCATAGTTCACTTCCAATCAGTTTATTAGGTTCCATTCTTCTCGAAATAAAGTCAGCTGGATTGTCCCTTGAAGACACGCGACGTCATTGATGAATCTCAGTCAAGTCCTGTATTAGAGCAACTCGGTTGGCCACAAATGTCTTCAACAGATAAGGCTCCTTCCGGATCCAAGAAAGAGTTATCATGGAATCACTCCACAAATAAATATTCTTTCTGTATTCCTTAAGCTGCAGGGCATCTTTAACTTTTGTTATCAGCTTCACTAAAAGAACTGCTGCACACATTTCCAACCTCAAGATTCTTACTCTCTTAAGAGGTGCCACTCGTGACTTGCTACAAACCAAAGTCACTTCAGAATCTCCAGTCTCTGATGTTGATTTGCAGTAAATCACACATCCATAATCACTCAGATGCATCCGCAAATCCATGAAGCTCAATGTGCATTGATTTGTCTATCAAGATGCATCATTTAATTTTAACATTGTTAATCATTGGCCAAATTTCAATAAAGTTCCGCCATTGCTGTGCTTCCATTGCAGGAAGGGCATCACTCCACTCTAGATTTTAACACCAAAGTTTTTGCAAGAAAATCTTGCAATGGGGATCAAAAGTTCTTGCAATTGTAGAAAGCACTAATCTTTTGGTTGGATGAATTGTACTTCCAAGATGTATTTGAAAAGTGATATGACCTGTGGTGTGTCTCCACAGAACTCCTAACGCCTTTGCCTTTTCTTGGAAATTGTAGTCATTATCAGAGCCTGTCTTTAATTCAGAATTATTGCTGCACCACTTTTGTAGCGTCATTCCTACACTCCTAATTATATTTAACAGTTCAGTTTGAAGATTTTTGGCTTCAGCTATAGTGGCAGCTCCACTAAGCACATCGTAAATGTAAAAGTCTTTCCCTAAAACGAGTGATGTTAGGGGATTCTTTTCCCTTTCATCTTTTGATAACTGAAAAAGCACTCTAGTTGCTAGGTATGGTGCACTAACTGTGCCATACGTAACTGTTTTGAGCTCATAAGTTTTAACTGGTTCATCACTCCCTCTCTCTAAAGAATTCTCAAAAGTTTAGTTTGATTAGGATCAATTAACACCATTCGATACATTTGTTTAACGTCTGCTACAAAAGCATAAATGTGTTTACGAAACCTTACCATTATTGAAAAAAGATCTTCTTAAACTGGTGAATCGAAAGTTTCGTTTCGACTCATTTTCAAACTATTGCTTAATTTATGACGGCAAACAGGGGAAGTGAAGATTCTTCACGGGAGGCCGATAAGGGTCAGTTGACGCTTTCACTTTGTGCAGGCGATAACTCCTCAGTTCTCGGAAAATGCAAAGAGCAGTGATGCCACCTCTTGACTCTCTCTCTCTCTCTTTGACATAAATAACATGAAAACCACGATTTGCAGTTACATACTTGGTGTTTACCAAGGCAGTTAAGGCAATAATTATTTTCTAACTATTTCTACTCTATCAGAAACAGGCAAAACCATATAATTTTTGGATTTATATAAGGGATGATTTTCCAAACAAAAAGGCATTTTGAATTCTTAGAATCGGATAAAAATACTCCAGAAATATTTCTGTGATTTGCGGGTTAAGTTATCGGATTCACTATTGTATTCTCTACCGTTAGTGATTTTCCTCGGGATACATAAAATAAATCAATTTCTTTTGCTAATTTTATGGGTTCAAACCTGATTTGACTGTCTAATACTGATATGAGCAATGGTTTCTCTATCTAATGTTTAAAATAATTTATAAGATACAATTAATTGTTTTAATTTAACAAAATCAGATACTTTTCTCAATTTTAAGTAGTAATTAAAACTTGTTGTTAAGCGCGAAGCGAACTGAACATGAGTTTCATTTCTGTGTCTTTCAGAATTGTTATAAACATGAATGTGGTGTGGGCTCAAATTCTCTGAGAATAATTTCTGTAATTTTCTTATAGTCATTTAATTCCTCTTCGCCTATGTAAGAAATTACACACACACTTGATGCTTTTTCACCAAGCAGGTTTTAAAGAATCTCTGCTTTAAATTAATTTGAAATATTTTTTGTAACAAATGTTCTCTCATAAGAAGTAAAAAATAGATTCCAACCTTCTGGTTTACTCGGTATTTTAATTCTTTTTATTAAGGAATCAAAAGAGTTGCAGTCCTCAGTTTTGTTTTCAGAATTAGTTTCTACTATTTTTGAATCTACTCTCAAGCGTGTTAATTCTAATTCAGCTTTTATTCTCTCTAATTTTATTTGCTCTAATTGCAACTCTGCTTATTTTTCTCAATTGTCTCTAATTCTAATGAACGGTTATCTTTTATAGATTTTAGGAGATCAGCTATATATTCGGGCTCATTTTTAAACGTGACATTATTCTTTATAATGTTCGTTAGCTCTACAATTGTCGTTTAATCGGTAATGACCTCTGCTAACTCTGTAGCCGCAAATTGCAAATCAATTTTATTCACGTTTTTAAACATTTTGAAAATGGAACTCAAAGATCAATTCTAAATTTTTATATAATTAAGTTAATCAACAACACAAATTATGAAAATAAGTTATTAAGCTCAACACAATTAATTCAAATCGGTAATATAAATTATCTCATGGGAGTGAATGGCCAAAAAAAGCTGAAGCACATACCTGATAGCAACTGATACTGCTCTCAAAGACAGTTGGGTTGTTGATATTTACTCAACATTCTCGCACTTGTTCTGGGCAATATCTCATCAATCCTCCGGCGAATGTGACCAGATATGTTGTGTGGTCAACAGCTCTGGTATATAAATAAATGGATCGTATGACTTTATAAGTAAACATTTCTTTATTTTTCGTAACTGATTCACCTCACTCATTTTACATTTGCTTTTCTCAAAAGCAGTAACTCGACTCCCTACTATCTCACAGTTTTTTGTTTTGATTCTCTTATAAACAAAGATGGCGCTGCTGTAACAGTACTTCATTGGTTCAGAACAACAGCCATAAAAATACATTCCTACCCTTAAAAGATATTTTCTAAGCGGTGAATATGGGGCCTGTTCCACAGAAAATAATTCAAGAACTTGCCAACTGGGAATTGCTTTTTGAAACGAAATCCAGTCATCGAGAATAGCTGTAAAGCAAAGCTGAGAAACACTGGAACTTAACCCAAATAAAAAAAGCATTTTAAATGGAATAATATAAGAAAAATTATGTAGACCAGAAAGTAGGAACATGAAATCACTGTATATATAAAGCTAGTTTGTACTGGAGTAACAATACAGCTCAATAAGAGTGGCTGGAGGTAGGGAATATGAAGATACAGCAAGGCCGAGAGCATCCCAAAGATTTTCAATGCGATTAAGGTCGGGAGAATATGCTGGTCACGCCATACGCGCAATCCCACTTTCCAAGTAGTCAACGATGATGTCAGCTCTATGGGGACGTGCGTTATCATCCATTAAAACAAAAGTAGGGCCAACTGCTGCAGCGTAAAATCTCACAATGGGTTCTATGACTTCATCTCGATATCGGACAGTCGTCACAGAACCCCGTTTAAGGATGTGCAGGTCGGTGTGGTATCCTAATGAAATCCCTGCCCACACCATAATGCTTCCGCCTCGGAATGTGTGATGTTCGGTGATGTTTTGGGGCTGATTGCGTGTTCCTTGTTCATGTCATATCCTTATATACTTGTCATCTGGCTCCAGAGCAAATCTTGACTCATCAGTAAATATGACATTGCCCCAGTCAGACACAATCAAATTGACATGTTCCCGGCACCACTTTAATTACGCCCCTCTTGATTGGACGGATAGACAAACACAAACTCGAGGTACCCGGGTGTACAGTTCATTTATATGTAATCTTCAGCTTACAGTAGCTGCAGATATCACTTTATCAATGGACGTTGTAACCATAGATGTCACACGCGTGGAGGTCGCATTGCGATTCCGCTTGTCTAAAATCACAATATATCGATCTTCCGCGGGGTTTGTAACACTAGGGCGAACGACTACGGCCCTTTGGACAACCGTCTGTGAGGTTTGGAATTGTTTCCATAAACTTAAAATTTCAGAATGATGAACGGGGAAGAAAAGAGCAACACCTTCTCATGTTCTTGACTGCTCTGCTTCAAAGCGCCTCACAGCATGCCAGCGCTTAGAATCTTCCATTCGTCTTCTGGAAGTCACAGAAACACGTTTGTTTTGAAAACAAATTGAACGAAAGTTTTGAGCACCTTCTATCAGCACTTACAATCTACTTCTGCAACCCTTCATAAAGCTGGTATTTTATAAGACTGACTTTTTTGCATATTTCTTGACATGAAAGCATGATTGGCTGTTACCTAACATATTTGCATACTTCCATCTACCTCTGCAGCGATTTACATCCTCTTCAATTCTGATTGGTTTCTGGAAATTAGCATTTTCCTCTCCATGCTTAACTTTTGGAAGTAAGTGTAATTGGTAAACGCTATACATATGTAATGTGATTAAATCATACGAAAAATCGAAAAAAACTGAATGACCTTTCAATTCATTTCATTAATTGGGTTCCATTTGGAATTTGGGATTTTCTTATTTCGTACAAAATTTGGTTATAGAGTATACAGATGGTAGAATAATGAGAAATATTTTTGTTGAAAATACACCACTGGAATTTAAAATAAATCTAATAAGATACTGTTTAATTCAAGAGAATCTTATAATTACAAATTGTAAATATTGAAAAGCTCTTCTTTGTATCTCTTGTCCTAACCTCGAATTTCAGGAATTTTAGACAAAACATTCATAGTCTTAATATGTATTGTTTTATTAAGATTCAGCTAAAAGATTCCGTAAATATATATATATTTATTTAGAGCCCTCAAAATTTCTCTTACAGTATATATATTTTAGTTCTATTGAATTTTATTTATTTATTGACTGTTGTAGATCGCCACATTTTAGGGTAAAGTAGAAGAATCATTGAAAATTCCACAGTTTATTCCGAAAATTGAATTTTTAAAAATTCAAAAATTGTTACTTCTTTTGTCATTGTCTGAAAGTGTCGTCATGCCTCGTAATTAATTGTCTTTAAGAAAGACTTTTCATGGACACGATATCGTATTCACGGGAGGAAACCCGAAAAACTCTTGAGCACCCACTTGACAGACGTGTGTGAGGAAGGCAGGCTTCCCTCTCCCGTTGTTCAACAATGGAACCCGGGCCTTTCGCTCAGAAGAGTAGAGTTCTATTCATTAAGCCACGATTAGCATAAAATGTGAACTCGCTACTTTTATTATTCAACAATAATTAAACATAGATTTTTAAAGTTTATTGTGATGCAGTTTTTGCCAGATGGGAAGCCACTTATCACAATCAACTCTCCTCATCTACAGGCTCGGTGAAGTACCGAAGTCAACACCCGAGTTAGTACTCTCTCCTGAGTACCACATTACATCGCAGAAGAGTTCTAGAACGAATGGAACTTCTTCTAGCCCTCAGAATAATCAAAATTCACGCTCTAAATATTTTCATTCTTCAGATCAAAATGATTTAGCACAATTTACAAAATCGATAGAGTTAATCATTTTCTGTTTATAATACAGTTAATTATTTTATATTTATAATGCTGTTAATTATTTTCTCTATTTATTTACACCGTTATTTTTATTTTGTTTATAACAATGGATCGGACAAAGACCCACCGAATACGTCCGATATACTTGCTCGTTAAATCTCTGGAATTGAAAGTGCTGTGGTCGGTCATTGAGAATTTGCAAGTTGGTAATGGTGTGAAGATAAATGACTGTAATGGTCTGGAAATTCAAAATTGAAAAAGTGGATCCTCTCGTGGTGCCATCTATTGGAGGAGTTTAGAGCGAAATCGTACTTTTTCCTTCATGGTGCTCTAGTAAAAGAAAATACGCACCCCTGACTTAAATTCACATAACCAGCTTTACTCGTCCAACTGTCATAAGTAACAACAACAAAATAATGGATCATTA
Source organism: Latrodectus hesperus (assembly GCA_037975125.1). Lineage (NCBI taxonomy): Eukaryota > Metazoa > Arthropoda > Arachnida > Araneae > Theridiidae > Latrodectus > Latrodectus hesperus. The sequence goes on along the minus strand of CM075857.1, from coordinate 10,403,054 downwards.
AAGCAATGAGTTTCAGAGAGATGGCCTATTTTTTGTAATTGTTGATCAAAGTCCCTGCGCACCATCTTTTTTATTGGTCTGACTTCTCTCGTCCAGATTGCTATGTGAGTTGACTCTCTAGTAGGAAATTTTTAATATGATATACATCATATTAAAAATTTATCATATAGATATATATATATATACACATGTATATATCCTTGACCTTCCGATGCCTAAAAGTGTCTGGAATCGAAAATTACTGACCTTTGTCTCGGAGAAGCATGATCTTCAAGTTGAGCAATTAAAAATTAGCCATCTTCATTTTTAATACCATATTTAGCTTAAAGTATTTAACTATTTTTTAATACTTTAAAATATGTGCCTGGCACTTAGTCAAGCGTTGCACTCAACAGATTTGAATTAGGTTAGTAACACGTCTATTCCAAGAATAGATGTAAATAGCTTACACTCCCCGCTCCATTGATTCATCATTATAGAAGGGATGAGAAGTTGAAACACTTCTTGTAGATCCTTAAGATAATGCAGTCGACTGAACGGAGAACTCTAGCAGAAAGGCCCCAATTAGAATACTTTGCTTGTGATGGATGTCGGAAGCACAGCAGGCCAAACAAATTTGCATTGAACGATAGCTAAGGAAGAGGAGGGGGAAAAAAATTTAAAACGGATGCTTTCCAATGACATAATTTTAGCTACCGTATTTGCCAGCACTTCTTTCAGTTTGAAAATAGGTTTAAAAAACGGGTCTTTTAAACCAATACTTAATTTTCGATTATTCATTTCTGAAAATTTCCTCTATTCGGAATACTAGTGTTTTTTTCTCGTTTCCTTGCGATGTGCAGGAAAGTACAGCTACATAGATTAAGAGCAGGTGCTTGCACCATCACTGCTGATCACAACTAGGTTTTCAGTTTTCGTAATCGGAGTTTTTACTGTTCCATTTTCTTACATTTGTTGGCAAGAGAGCGATAAAATAATTTAAAAAGCATGGCATTCATAAATCATTTGTTGATACTGTAGACAATGCGTTTTGTGAGGGTTTAGATGCTGTTTTGGTGAGAGTGAGACTCTACAGATGAGAGTCTGGATTTTAAAGAAGATTAAAAAGTTTACTTTTTTTAAGAGATTAGGCATTTTTAGAAAATACACACTACTCTTCTTATTTGCTTTATTTTATATTTAAAATACTGTAAATTCATCATAATGATTAGTAATAAAGTTTTGTCTTTTAACAATGTCTGCAAAAAGGGAGTGCGTCTAATACGCTGGCAAATACATCAACCTTTCTGTTTATTTTCTATTAAGCACTATAGTCAAAATATTTCTATATAATTTTTTTAGGATTATTACGTCAAATCACACACACGGAGCTAACCTTTTTAAGTCAATTGTTATGATACACTGCTGGCCAGCCAAATTGTAACACCAAGAAAGACAAGAGATATCATGACAAAATTTATTTTATAGAAAACATGTTAACCAAGTACCAAATGTTTAAATTTATGGACTTCTACGAAGTGCGGTTCCTGCCAAAATCAGTAGTCAGAGTAGTCGCCATTATTGGAGATCAACTTTAGTTGACTCAATGCCGAGGCGAGTACCTCAGCATTGAGTCAAAGGGATTTTGGATGTGTTCTTGGGGTACAGAAGAACGAGCAGTTTCTAAGAACGAGCAGTTGCCAAAGTTGATCTGGTATGGCAGTTGGGGATGTAATCTGGGTCAAATGTTGAGCAAACATGGACCACATGTTTTTTATCGGCGAAAGATCAGGAGAGCCAGCCGGCCAGTAAACAATTCAATCTGGCGATGAACGAAGAACCCTTGGACAAAACGTGTCACCTGTGGTTGCGCATTACCCTGTTGAAATATGCCAGTGGGCAAGCCTTGAAGGTAAGAAAGGGCAACTGGCTCCAACACCTCTGAGATTTTGCGCCGGCTGTTTAAAGCATCGACAATGCGTACTAGAGGAGTGCGAGACTGATAACCAATACTGCCGCACACCATAAAACCCGGTGCAGGACCAGTATGGAGGTGCAGCTGTTCAGCATCCTTTCTTCACGGTGCCTCCAGACTCGAATGCGACCATAGTGGTGTTGCAGACTGAAGCGTGACTCGTCAGTTAAGACACTTTTATACCATTCTACCATCCACATCTTTCTTTCATCGCACCATTGGCGGCGGAGATGTCTGAGGTTCTGCGTCATCGGTAGACGAAGCTATGGATGTGTTGTGGACAGACCACTCTACTGTATACGGCGTCGAATGGTACAATGGATGATGCGTTACAGGCTGAATGTGCTGTGCTATGGTTCGTGATGTGGCTGAACGATTTGTCTCTGCCATGCACACAATTTGTCAGCCATCACGTGAAGTGGTGCACTGAGATGGATGCGAACGAGCACGTTGGTTCATCTTACCCAACTGCATCCAACGTTTATCCGCATTACAGTTGCTTGGTTTCGTCCAATACGATTACTGCTTTCCTTTAAAAATAATCCACAATCGCTTCAGGCTAATATCCTTTCTCTGTCGAACTCGGATACTTGATCAAAAAATGATTGCCATTTTCTACAAGGCTTAATTGATGGTTTTTTTAAACTACAAGAAAAATCCAATTGCTGAGCTTGAAATCGTCAAAATCTGCAAGCCTTCAATAGCGCTTTGAAGTAGCCGCACAGACACGCGTGATGTGCGTCTTTTCTGAAACTCTAATCATTTACATATCTCACCTAATGCATGTTGTAAATTTCATGTCATTTGCATGAATCCTTCAGGTTGTTGCTTCTACGGTGGCCAGCAATATAGCTAAACAATTCGTGTGCATTTTATTTCGAAGATAAATTTGTATAGATGAAGTCCGGGTTCTGCTTGTCTCTGCTCGAGGTTGATTTGGATTCTATCATCAGGATGCCGGTCTCTGGTCATTTTAAAATGCAGTTTTATTCTGGAGTTTTAAATGCAATGTTTGATCTCAATTTAAACCATAGAGAAATCTGATTTAAACACACTGTAAGATTGATTAATCAAAACCACACACCGTTCAGGAATATAGCTCGCTTCATGAATTAAAGTGTTGGTTTTTTCCAGCTTTTAAAATTATCCAAATTTTACTTAAGTACTGGAAGTCAGAAAAATATGTGACTTCGGATGCTTTTTTACTACTTTTTCCTACATTCCTGCAATATATCTTTTTTAATAATTATATAATGTGACTTTTAAAACACCTCATTTCTCTATATAAAAATATATCTATGTACATCCACCCAACACACATACACATACATAATGTAGACCTTTAAAATTTCAGAAAAATATCATTAGTCATTAATTTACATAACTGAGTTTCTTCAATTAATTACATTTTTATTACTGTTGAAACAAAAATTATCTTTTGATCATGGAACAGCTATATAGAGATAACTTTCTGAACAAAGTACTGAAAAAGAGTGCTGTTCAAGTACATTCTTGATTTGAAATGTAAATTTCAAATTTTACGAAGTAATGATCTGCATCAACCATTTGAATTAATATTTCTTTATTTATATTTTCTTCGGTCCCCTAAAAACACTCGGATTATTAAGTTTGAGTCCTGAGTCGTTTCATTTACCGAAGGCTTCTGGGTGAATATTCGGAAATTTTAAGAGTTGTGGTAAACTGACTCGAACGTGGGAACTGCATACTTGATTTCGACGTAAGCACTGGGACCGCCCGTCCTGTCCAGGATGTCCAGAGTCTCGTTGATGACTTCGGTAAGACCACGACGCCTCTGTCCATAGTGTATCTCACCTCCCTTGTACGGACACTGTTTTCTCTTGTACTTAGTGAAGAATGGTACCAGGAGTTCCTTGTAATACCTGTGACGAAGTTTCACATTATCAATTTCCTATAGTAAATGTTCGCCATAATATTCTTTATTTATCTTTTCACACTAGACACTTTAATTTCCAACAATTAGCTTATTTTTTACTGATGAAGTAAGTTTAAGTATAATAAAGATGCTTAAGAGAACAAAGACAAAATTTCTCTCTGTTCAAAAAAATATCCTTAATTGAAAATTTTCCCGACGATTTGATTGTTTTTTGCATCGACGAGAGCAGCGGATTCCTAAAGGCCACTCCATGTAAGTTGAAATCCAAAAACAGTTGAATAGAAGACTAGAACACACTATGTGACTACACTTTGTGTTCTCTGGTCATTGGACAGATTTAACTAATTTTATATTTTAAAATAATGCCTGGATTTTCGATTTTTTAAAATGAAAACTTTTTTAACGTAATGTGACATAATCAGCAAGGGGTGAACTAAGCGAGAACACAGCGTGGAGAAAAGGGTTACACTCATCCAAGGTAGAAGTGATGGAGGGGGGGGGGTGACGGCATCAATCCATAAAAAGAAGCTGCCCAAAGCAAAGCAACATAACTTAATCAATTCGTCAAATCAAACATTTTTTGTCAAAAGCGTCAAATCAAACATGTAGCAAACATTTTTCGATACGCATATCTAAAATACACTTATTCAATGTGTTCCCTTGATAATTTGCGCGATAGACGATTAATGCTAAAATTTTACAAAGTTATATTAAAATAAAACTAATAAGTGAAAATTTATGTAAATGAAATTATAACTCAGTGATGAAATACTTTGGTGTTTGACTTTAAGCCTGCATTAAATATAACTGCCATCTTGTACACATAGATATGAGGATAGGTTTGAATTTCTTACTTTGAATACACATTTTATAATTATTCGTCAATGAATATCTCTTAGTAGTATTCACTTTAATTCAGAGGACCAACAGAATATATATTTTAACATATATTACATTGCATTTACAGCAAAAGTGTTTTGATGATGTATAGAGATATTAAATTAAACTTATTATTCATTGGAGTGATGCTTAAGTATTCGATTTGGATGACAATCTGAAGGTTATGATTATGCATTGAAAGCCTTACCTAATGAGAGCCAGCCCTACGAGAGGGGAGGCGGTGGCTAGCTTCTGAATGACTGCACACGCATTCATCATGACCTTGGGAATCTCCGTCCTGAGGGCTTTCTTGATGCCTAGGACCATCTCAGGAAGGACCCCGAGGGCTCGGTCACCGGCCTCTTCGAGCAGCTCGATGGCCCCATCGCGAGCCACAATGTCGAAAGGGTACTGCGTCTCGTACAAGGCATCGCAGAAGATGGGCAGGTAGTACTCGAAGTCGATCTTTTCCAAGTCCACCATCCACCAGAGGGCGCACGGTCGAGCATTCCTAGTAAATGATAGACACAGTGTCTTGAGTAGAGAATTTCTTTAAAAGTCACTTCTGTGGTCAAGTGGTAACAACGCCAGGACTTATTGGCTTATTATAAGGGTTAAAACCGGCAAATTGGAAGCGTTTTCCTGGTGCACTAAGAAAAGCGCAATTATTTTGAGTGATCTCATTTGGGAGTTTCTTTTTGGTAGTAGACAAGAGTAGTTTCAAGAGGACGGATTTCAAGAATGCAGACAAAATAAATGCAGTTATGTTGGCACAGAACAAAAGAAAGGATATGAAATAGGGAAAGTATTTATTACCTTCTTTGGTACTTTTCGGTTTCGAGGGTCCACAAAACAATAGGAAATAAAATCACCGACGAATTCAAAACATCTCGATGCTCGAAATGCAAAATTGTCAATCTAACCACATTTGCAGCAATACTACTTCTTTTTCACAACAGAATGCACGTGTTTGAAATTCTGTTATTTCTAGATAATTGTTGCTAACCACATTTTACTTTTTGCTACAAATTTTAATAATTAGGAATTGCAGAAGCTTAAAATGAATTTATTCCAAACAGAATTATTTTATAAATCAAATTTATCTTTTTATTGCTTATTTTTTCTTGGTGATTTGGAGAAAATAATTTTACCAAAGACCTTCCGTAACGGATAAGCACGTTTTCTAATTTGGTGGCAGCTTCAAACTACATTGAGAAATTTCCGTAATATCTGAGAGAAACTTTTGTCACCGAAAACAATCTGTTCATTATATTTCTGAATGAATCCCACAATTTTGGCATTGAAGATCAGATTCATGGATGTAATTACGGGTGCCATTACATTTCAAACCAGCATGATCAAAATATTCGCACCTTTTCAATAATTTATATTGAGTCAAGTAAGTGCTTCTAGACAACAGCACATCTACTGTATAATTCTTTTGGTTTTTAATTTTTTTTAAATTGTGTTAAGAAGATGACGCGATTATTACGTATAAATTTAGGTTTATGTATACAATGTTGTTGAATATCCTTAGTATTTTTAATCGTTCAAGCATAATGAAAAATTATGTGATTAAAAGAAAAATATTAAAACCAGAAAAACTATAAAGATTTCCCGAATTGAAAAAATTGCCAAAAGAATTTTTCAGTAATTGTGCCCAGCACAGCACACTTATGTGATTGTCCACGCACAATCTATCTCCGCAAACGGATTTGTAAACTTTTGTCTGTGACAAATTATATTTTACATACATTAATGTAATAGAAGAGTAGTTTTTGATTAATGAAGTTAGATTAAACGTTACGAAGATGCTTAAAATTTCCAATTTAAGGCACAGGTGGTGTATATACCAGGATACCAAATTCGGAGTTTGGAGATTTTTTGGTGAATTTTCTTATGTATCTGGCAACTTCGTTCTCATTACGTCATACACATGAAAATGTAAAAGAATTTTGCAGACAATTCTATTTTGGTAACCCTAGTATTTACGTCATCGCGCACGTCTCGATACGTTATCTTGGCAACATTCCTTGGTAAAATTTTACCGTACGGTCACCCTTGGCGAAATTTTCAAAAAGTCGCCAAGGGTAACCGTATGACGAATTTCCGATCGGGAAAAAAGGTGAAAAGAAAATGGCTGACAATATGCTCAAATAATTTTACAAAATTAACAAAAAATGCAGATTTATAGATTTCAAACATCAATGGTAAAATAATAAAGTTAATGTATTAAATTATCCATAAAATTTTTTGATTAAATTTTATATTAATTAATTTAACTCGGTAAATATTCATGAGAAATTAATGACAAATAGGGTTGCAAAATATTAGTTTGCCGGGTTTCCAATAAAAATGTTCGTCAAATTTGGCGTTAAAAACGCGTCAAGTGTGACCGTACAGTTAACCTGATCCCATTTCTTCATCGCCAAAAAAATTCAGAATTTGGAATCCTGGATTATATGTCAACTGTGCCCAATTTAATAATGGACAAAATTACAATATACTCGTAAATTAATAAAGAAAAAATTTCATCCATGATTATGCTTAGCTGGTAAAAATATATTTGAGGGTGCCCCTTGGCGAGGTTGGCGATTTTTGTTTGTCGCCAATCCTGTTCGTGCGGAACGTTGTGCAAACAGTAATGGCCGCCAAAACACAATGAAATTTCAAAAATAATGCAGTAAGCACATAAAAAAAAGAAAAAAATGTATTCACTTTATTTTGCTGGAAAATCCTCACTTTGAGGTACCAAAAAATCCTCTAATAGCACCAACAGATATTGCTTAAATTTATCCTGAGAAGGAAACCAATCAGAACCGTGAATGGATTTCAGAATAACGTTTAGGGTTACCGGAAATAGAATAACATCACCCAGTTTGGCGATAAACTTGGCGAGAATTCAAGGGGCACCATCAAGTATAGTCTAACCTGCTTAGCGTATAGATTTTAACGTCCCTCAATGACTTTATTGCTTGCAAACAGTGGCTACGCAATAATTCATGACGATTAGCATGCAAGTTTCTGGACAGAGTCAGAAGATTAAATCTCGAAACTGTTGCCGTACCCTCGGTAATCCAAGACAACTGGCAGCAGGCCGTTTTTATAAAGGCTCCTCAACTGAGAGCTTTGGGGTAAGTATACCATCTTTCTGAAAAAATTTTGATCCACTCTAAAATCTGCCGAAAAATTGCTGTTTTTATCTGAATGTGTTTATGTTGAATTTCACTTCATTAAGCTGAAATTAAAAACCCATGCTTAAATCAGTATTTATTTTTTCTGAAATTTATTCAGAAGTAGATTGCATATCGGTTTAAATCATTTTGAAATGTGATTTGAAAAGCATATTTCTGATTACAGGAGTCATTGAATCAGACAATCACCTTATGACTTTGGACCAAATTGAAGTAACAAAATCAATATATCAGCTAAAAATCTCCTTTTTAAACTTTCATACCACACGGACGGAAAAATAATTTTCCTCAGCTCTCCTATTCCTGGTCAGATTCATGCTCCTGGTCCATGTGAACGACGCCTTTTTCCATCTAGCTGCCTGTATATCTTACATATCCTAGAAATCTTCAAAATTTAATATCGCTTTGTGATAGAGATAATTTTTTAAAAGTTTTATTTCAGTTGCTTAGTTGCTTGGAGGGGTTTTTTCCTTGGTCAAATTGGCAACCTTATCACATGAACTTGGCTTAAAATTGAAAAGCGTTTGGCTGAAGTTTGCTGAACCAAAATCTTGGAATGCAGTTTCACATGAAAAAAATAATGCTTAATCCAAATTATCCACTGCTCAACAGTGAATGGAATTGAATTAAGTACCCTCAACTCCTAAAACTGTTATCACAAAACAATGGTGAACAAATCGGAAAATATACTTTAGGGTGCTCCTAAATTGGCGATTTTATTCCGCCAAGCTTGTTTTCGTGCATGTTCGAAGGAACAAGATGGTGCTAAAACAAGAGAGACTAATCAAATGTAAACCAACATCGCTAACAGTATGAAATCAAACTGGCATGAAATTAAGGAGCACTCTGAAGTATATGCCACTCAAGCACTTCTGTTAATAATAATCTTAGTATTGTTTTGACAAATTTTGTCGAAATAAATTTATTACAAGTAGGATTTTGTGCTTTTGATGATTAAATCTCATCCATCGTTAATTTTTTTAGAAATACCAAAATACTATATAATACATAGATATTAGTACTAACACATTATCTCGTCATATATTTCAACGAAAAAATTATATCGCCAAATACTGCGATTTAATGTCACATGTTTCAATTTAGTGATCACGGTTGAACTTATTTGTAAGATTACGTTTTATATTTCTTAGTTTTTGCTCAAGAAAGTTTTAAAGCCTTAATTCGTTTCAGGTAATCGTGTCAATTTAAAAATTAGAATATATAAATTAAAATATGATTTTTAATTATTCGTTTTAATGAAGACACGACTTAACTGCTTTTATTTCTTCACATGTGAAAAAATTTAACCTGTTAGCCAATATTCATCGGAATTACTTAAAAATCTGAAGCTTTTGAGTATTAAACCTCAACATTTGGCGAAATATTTTATTCTCGAAAATAGTCGATGTGGTAATACATAAGGTCCGATTTCTCGTGGAAATGTAAGCAATTTGTCTTTTTCTTGTACGAGATAAACAGAAATTTGGTCCTGTAATATTTATTATTGAAAAGTACTCTAACTGTATTAATAGCAGATGAAGAAGAATTTTCTCCTATCTTTATGAGCCTGCACATTAAATCTTCATCTTTACAACTTACTCGAAAACTGTTATATATATATATATATATATATATATATATATATATATATATATATATATATATATATATATATATATATATATATATATATATATATATATATATATATATATATATATATATATATATATATATATATATATATATATATATATATATATATATATATATATATATATATATATATATATATATATATATATATATATATATATATATATATATATATATATATATATATATATATATATATATATATATATATTACTGATTTGTGTCACTTAGTTTTTATAATAATTATGGTATCTATATTGAATGCGTTTCCTTTTTTCTTTTGCAATTAAGTACAAACAGAATTCGTTTTGCGGCAAATAAATGCTAAAGTAGTTGATATTTTGTTGAAAGAATTTGACTACAAATGTATAGTAATATTGTGGTAAAAATTGAATAAATGCATTACTCGACGCTTCAAAATATTTTGTAAATTATTTTTGCTTATTATCATTACCGCTTAGTGTTTTCATTAAATGGTGCAGAATGCATCGATTAAATATTAACGGAAATATTTGGAAAATATAAGTCCTTAAATGTTGCCACTTCATTGAATCGAATCTTGTAACGATTCAATAAAATTGGAAGTGAGAAAAATGCTTATCTCTATTTTCCCATTTAATGAATTCCAGATACATAGAATCAACGACATCCCAGGTGGCCTGAACGACAATCATGGCACACATCAGGAAATAACATCCGGACATCCCCATAAGCAAAACAGTATATATATATATATATATATATATATATAAGCGATGTTTTTGTTTATTGAATATTTAGTGTCTCATCTCAAGACAATCGGAGAAAGATAGAATATCTCGCTATTAGAATGTTCTCTGCATAGATCATTTTTTTTCTCCTGTACATAATTCTCAAGTATTGCGTCATGACAGGTGCCATTTCACTCGACCGCCTTTCCTCACGTTCCCGAGTCGTTCCTGAAAGTTTTTATAAAAGGATTATAAAAACCGTTTTAATGCAGATAATATATTTCAACAATTTTATATTTTCACATTACGAAAGTGTACTTTATTGATCGGCAAAACATAAGAACATAAATTGGAAATTAGTTAAAAATCGTTTAAAAATAAAAAGAGCTGGCATTTTTAATTGTTACTTTTCAAAAAATTATAATTTTTTAAAATAGAAAACTATTAAAATTTTGTCCGTATACATTTTTGCTTCAAAATTGAAATTTATTTATTAATTTCAGATACACACAAAAATGATTTATGGAGTTCAGGCCGAATGCATTACACAAAGTATAAAAACAGATAACTATGCAGTCTTACGTAAGTATCGAAAGCAGGTAAATATAAATGCTCCGAATGCTTTCCTCGAGTTACAGGACACATGTCTGCGGCATAACACGTGTTAAATTCAACCCACCCTCTTTGGAGCACCTCCTAACCCTGTCATCAAAAGGAGCGCCAGGACAAGATGTTGCACAGAGTTTTTACGTAGGGTGAAGGGCCCTCGGCAGTCGTTGCAGAAAAGAATGTCTCATTTCTGCATGCATGACTGTCTGGGACCAGTGGCGTAGTGAAGGGGGGGGGCAAGGGGTCTATCGTGCCCCGGGCTTCGCTTTCAGAGGGGTGCCAAACAGTAGTTACGAAAATTATTTTCAGAAAAATAAACAAAGTTTTTAAATATATTTATTTCTTTTTAATTGAAATATCAATTTTATTCGCAGAAATATATTTTAAATTTAATAATTATTTTCTTCTATTGAAGAGTTTCCATAAATAAAAATGTTCCTATTTTTTATAGTTCTATATTAATAAGTTAGTATAGTTTAGTTTGTAATAAAAATTGTGTTCTCTTAATCACGTTTTCCATTATCTTTACTTACAGTTTTTTATACTTTGCTCAAGATTTGTGCTTTATCATTATTTTGTATAGTAAAAGTTGTACATGTAATGATGGAAATATGTTAAGCTTTTTCTGATAAAAATTCTGAAATGTCAATTATATTGGTTAGTTTCCTTTGTATGCATTTGGGGTGTTTTTATTTTATACTTATTTACAAATACTATGTGTTCATATTATATCTCTTGGTTTACGAATCAATCATTTAGGGACATTCCAAAAAAGTAAGCTCATGATCTAATCTGTAACTGATTTGACTTAGTGTGAATGCCGCAAGATTCAGCATGTTCTTTTGAATTCCAATTTTTTACAAGAGGTCTACATCAAGTTTCATACTTATGAAAAATTGTAACATTGATTAAGCAAATAAATCTTTTCTACTCAAGATATCTAATGAATATTGTATCGACTGACAAATACATCAATAGGAACTCGGGAGATATTATTTATCATTTAGGAATTCAAATAAATTTTGTAGAAATTTTGATGTTCTAAAGTAATATTTGACTTAATATTCATTTCTTATAGTTATTATAAAACATTTTATTTAATAAACAATATTTTCTCTTATAAATAAAAAATGTGAAGTTTTAATCTCATTTTGACTAAAATAAAATTAAAAAATCACTCTCTAAAAAAGGAAATTTTATAAAACTGAAACATTATTAATAAAAACTTGTAAAACTATAATTAAAACACAAGGGAAAAAATTTATTTAAAGGTTCTTAAAATTTGCATTTTTTAATAATCAATGAGAAATGTATAAAACCCACAAAAATTTTCATTTCAAGTAAAATGAATGGATGTGTGTAAAGTATTTCATTTCTCAATTCTTAATCATTTACTTTTATAATAAAAATTATTGTTATAAATATGTAAGTTAAGCCATATTCTAATCACTGAAATTTTGAATGGACAACATTTATATGATAATGGAATGATAGTACCCAGAATTTTCTCAAGTAAATAAACTATATTTCAGAGTTTATTCTTTTGCGAAGCTTCTAAATTATAAGTTCCTTAAACTAGCATGGCTGTGTTCAATAAAATCCGAGAATAATGTAATATGTATTTCAATACATTATTATATATATACATGCCATATAGCTTAGGGCTTCAGTGAAGCTAAATCTGTAGTGAATCTGCAGAAAAATTCATTTTAGAGAATAATACTCATTATAAATAATTTAATGTTGCATAAAAAATTCTGAGAGTTTTCATTTTAAATTTTTTCACTTGTTAATTAAATTATCTTTACTTGTCCTTATCCAACATAGAAAATGCCCGACAAGAATGAATAAATTAAATATGTTAAAAGAATCAAATTACTTGAAGATATTGATTTTTATATCCATTTCATTCACTAAAAATCATTAAATGTATCAGAAAAACAAGGAATATAAAATGTAAATGAAAGATGTTATTAAGACTTAAAACTTCTGGGAGAAATTCTCTTTAGCGGTCCTCGTTGTCCGAAAATGTTTGTGTTCAGCAACAGACTGACTCTCAACAGAAGAGAAATCTTTTTATCAAAATAGCATTGCAATATTTAATAAAGAGATTTGTGCTTCTGGAATCGAAATACGATACAACACTGGAAATAAAAAAGTAATAACCTTCAAATGCTGGAAAAAATCATAATTTCCTTTTATTTTAACTATTTATCCGGTTAGAATATCATCATATCGCACTCACATACTTATTACTCACGTCTTTAGTGTTATTTCGTTAAAAACTTCGTTGGAAATGTTGACTTTTAATAAATTATATATATATATATATATATATATATATATATATATATATATATATATATATATATATATATATATATATATATTTATATTTAATGTTTACAACTTATTCTTTACCTTTTTCTTATTTAGCAGATTTTTTAGCCATTACGAATATTTATTAACAAACATGTATAGTTTTGAAATTTAAAATCAAATTGCTTATTTAAAATTATTTGAAATCAAAATATTTGAAATATAAAGATTTTTGAAAATAATTTTTATTTGGCTTGTAATTTTGTTGCCTTTATATTAATACATTATGTTTAAAAATTCTTTTTTGAAATTTTAAAAGATCAAATGTATTAAGTATTTTTTATATGTACACATAAAATATTTCTTGATTATTAATCTTTAACAAACTTTATTTTTCAGTTTATATAATGGAAACATGTTTTGCCTAGAGATCATTTTACAGGAATATAATGAAATAATGCAAAATTATTATGCTTTGTAAAAAGCTACAGATTAGTAATATTTTTGAATGTATTAAAATCTTTCAAAATAAAAATAAGATCTTTTTTAATGTGAATTAGCTCTTATTTTTATTAAACATATTTTAAAGTCATAAGACAGTTTTTTTAAACATATTAAAAATAAATTGAATCTTTTGAGAAAGAAATGTACTCAGAGTAAAATCATAAAATAGTGTTACGAAAAAAGTAACTAATCCGGCAACTACGTATAATAACCAATGATTATACACAATCCCCACTAAATTCGGTAAATGTGATAAATTATTGAAATATATGGATAATCCTGTAAATATATGTATTATCCCTAATGCGTGATGGGAAATGTCATAAATTCCGATTACTTTATAGAAAAATTATATTTTAATTTCAAAGGATAACTATTTTTAAGCTATATTAAATAATTTGTCCAAAGGAGTTTGAAAAACATCAGAATGGCTGAGAATAAAACATAAAATAATCTCTCAGTTTAAGAATTTAAATAATTGTTAATTTTTTGTATGTTCATTTCAGTAGATGTAAGATAATAGTATACGTTATATATTTGACGTGTAAAAGGTATTCAAAAATACAAAATTACCAAAAGTAAATTAAAGTCTAGATTGTCATTTCAGTAAATAATTAATTCCTTTTTTACTAATATTTACAGAACATTAAATTGAATATTAACTAGTTCTTATAGATAACTTTTATATTTTGTTAATTAAAAGATCTAAAAAAAAGAGAACAATTTAGATTATTAGGATTTATATAAACACTTCCATGTCAAAACAAATTAAAACTATATTCTAAAAATAATTTATTTATATTTGCTTTAAATTTACTTACTTACATTCATTAGACTGCTATAACACTGAGAATTACAGTTAGCCAGATTTTTTACATTTGGATTTATGAAATTTGCACTGTGTCTCGAAACACATGGTTTATATCATTGAATCTCAGAAAAATGATTTTCTTACACAATCTTTGACTCAATCTAAATTTCCGTAAGTTTGATTTCTACTGATACATTTCCAAATTCTATTCTAGTTAAGAATTTTTTATCTCAAATTTATAAAAGTAAAACCTAAGCCTTTAAAATTATCTATGTTTAAGGTTATTTTAATCTAGATATTTTGCTGTTTTTATTTGCATTAAACTCTTATTACACACGTTTATTCTATATTTTATAATACTATTTTTTGAGATGGGGTGCCGAAATTGATATCGTACCCGGGCCCCTATTATGCGCCACTGTTGTCCTCCCTCCCCTCCCAGGCGTGCCTCACAACAGCAGAATCTCAAAGAATATCCGGAAAGGAGCCGATACGGTGTAGGGGAATGTAATGACGTCAGCTAAATTTCAAAACACACTTCATTGGTTACAAGTGCTAAGAATGCACCAAGTAGCCTCACTTGACGGCCGTTGGTTTGCACAGGAAGCCTCACACATGATCGCTGCAGTTAGCTTGCTGAGAACATTGAACCGGAAGCTAAGCATTTGGTTGCTTCACTGAACACTCATTCAGTAGTCTAAAAGTGCATAAATAACATTTCAATTATTTTAAGTAGACTCATATTTCTCTCCCTGCCTATTTTCCATTTCAATCTTTATCAACAACATAATTCCGAGATGAGAAAGATCGTAATTTCATGCAAAATCTCCTGATTGGGTTACATTAAATAACATGTTATTTAATAAATTAATGTATTAATTAATACAAACAGTATAATAAATTAAAAATATTTTATATTCAACTATTATAAGATAAATTCAGTAACACACAATTTGTTTCTCTTTTAGGTAGTAGAAGGATATATGTATATATTTATATATATATATATAATCTGTGTGTGTGTGATTGAAAGCGCCACCAGAGGGCCATTCACGTCAAGTTCGCCGCCGGACACTCACAGGGAAAGAGAAAACGAGGAGGAGATCCGATGTGACGATGTACAAACTGATTTTGGACAATCAACTTTGAATTATTCACTAAAATGACATTACATTATTATTTGATATTCATTTGTGAAAGTGTAGATAGTATTTTCTTGTTATTTCAAAATCATTATTGAATAATTTAAACTTCATCTGTCATTATTTCTGATAATGAAGCAACAGAGCCCATATACATATATACACATAATTGCTGCTGATCAAGTAAAATAATGAAAATCGCTGCAAGATTAATTATTTATGTAAAATAATTATTTTAATTTACATTAATTAATTTAAATTTTAATATTTATGTAAAATAATAAATGTAAAAAGTAAAGTAATTTTAAATATCCTGTGAATGTCTCTCATTTTCAGAAAGAAAAGTAAAATTTTTTATCTTAAGGTTTTTTCTTTAATCCCTTTGAAATGAGTGAATA
Organism: Latrodectus hesperus; assembly: GCA_037975125.1. Taxonomy (NCBI): domain Eukaryota; kingdom Metazoa; phylum Arthropoda; class Arachnida; order Araneae; family Theridiidae; genus Latrodectus; species Latrodectus hesperus. The sequence continues at coordinate 10,386,963 of CM075857.1, read as the reverse complement.
AAAATATTTATGTCAGAACTTGTAACATTTGAATTCACATAATCCCCACATATAACAGCCTGATAAATCAAAAGAAAACGACTTCAAAAATGCAATTCTCGAAAGTAAAATCCTCCGTTTCTTGAGAACATTTCTTGTTTGAAGCCGCTTTTGCCGACGAAGGGTGTAATCAAACGGAAGAAAATCGACCACTCGTGCCATCAACCCCTTGCTCCCCTGAGGTGGCGCGCCCAGACGGGGGGGGGGTGCAGCAATCAGAGCGTGTAGGACGACGCCGGACAGCAAACAGTTTACAAAAGGAGAAAAGGCACGCAGTTCAGACGACAATAGAGGATCTCATGTGCTAAAACTTGCGTTCTGAAGGCTGCGACCCCTGGCGGCTGCGGAACAAAAAATCCCTTGCGTACTTAAACAGAGAACTGAAAATAGGTTTATAGTCTGTTTCAGGGCCAATGCAGATCTTGAATGAAGTATTTGCAGACGAGCACTGCCAGAGCACCTTCTGCCGCTGGATAGGAAGTTCACAACAGGTCAATAAATTCGTGCTTCTTTTTTCACAACAGTAACTTAGAATTTTGAATGGTATGTGAACAGTTTAATCGGCAAATAATGCTTTCTGAAATAAAAGAAATTTTTAGTTACTTTGGAAGGATTTCATTTTTATTTAGTTTCCTGATTTCTCTAAATGAATGATCAGAAATTAAGTGGAAGCTCTTGGGTTCGATTCCAGGCACTACTAAAATACATGATATGAATACACTCAAACCTGTTTTTGTGGGATTTATTTTATTTATGCAATTACTTTTGGGCTACATTTTTGTGCGGTATATGAACATTTCAGTCAAGTTGAAACATTATTGTGACGAAATTACCAATAAAAAGTAAAATAGGCTCTATTTATTTATTTCTTGGGTACTTACGTATTATCGCAATCATATTGGCGGCATAATGTAAGACCGGGCCAATTCTATAAACGGAATACGTTGAAGGGACGCCCCATTTGATGTGGGGTTGGTTGGGTTTTATGGCACAAAATTCAGAACTGGACATGCTGTGCCAAAACATTTTTAAGAAATTATTTATTTAACCCCAAACAGCCTTAAAAATTTTAAAAAAATGAGTGTATATAATATTATTAAAATCTTTAATATTGTATTTAAAAAAACAGTAAAAATAATCCGAATTTTTATTTAAAAACAAAATATAAATTTAATAAAATTTAAAAAAAACCTATTGCTATCAAATAAGCAAATAGGTTTTTGTGGGATGGGTATCCCAGCAAATCAAACTTGGTTAGAAAGGTTTATTTTGAAAATTTTAAAACGGTAAACGTTAAAATCTGGACATGAGATTAAAATATGAAACACAGTATATGGTTCATCACACCTAGCACACCAAGGACTTAGTTCATGTAAAAATAAATGTCGATGTGTAAAACGTGTGTCCGATACGAAGGCGAGTCAAATTAACATCAGCACTTCGTAACGGTAAAACTGATAATGAGGTGAGGTATGAGAATATGGCATGTACTTTGCAGCTGACCTTCAAGTTCAATGATTCCTGCCGAAGAGAATATATAAGCATTTTAACACCCATTCTCACATCAGAGAGAGGAACCGATGGTAAAACTGGACCTGATGTAGTATTTGTAGCTGCATCCGCTCTCTAACATCCAACAACACGTATGTGGCTTGGTATCCAACAAAATACAATTTCATTTCATTTGCAAGCAAGGGAATCCAGTGCACTGAAAATTTTGAACACAACAGGATGACAGGTGAAACTATTGTTTCTCAAAGCTTCTAAAATACCATACTGTCAGTGTACACACAATATTTATGATAGTCATCTGTATTCACATGCTGTGGAAAATATCAATCCGCAACAACCCACTTGGTCCTGCCTGAACGCCAGAGGGCGTTCTTTGCAACTTTTATTTTGTATTTGTTATATAGTTTTTAGTCACACTTTTGTTTTTGCTTGCTTTTGTAGGAGAACTATGTTTCTCAGCTCGGGTCGATTTAATCGGCCAAAAGTATTTGTTATTTTTATCTGTTATTAAATATTTGTTACGTTTTCAATTGCGTATTTATTTAGTATACTTCTGCAGTGCCTTCACCGGATCTATTTAGTTATTAGTTTGATATATATATATTATTATTTTTTTCATGGTACATCGGCCGGGAAACGGCACTGCACTTCTTTGTTCGTAAATCGTAGAAAGCCTTCATTGCTGTTATAGTTTGATTCGATCAGCATTCTGTTGTGCTTCATTTATAGTTCTCCGCCTTTTGTGGGAATATCGTTGCTTCTTCCATCGATTGGATATATTTACTGGAGAATAATTAGGGTGAGTTGTTTATTCTTGATTTATATATTAGTTAATATGGATACCGAAAAAATTAAGAACAAACGTAAAGCCCTTAAGAGCAGTGCTACTAGATTTGTTTAAAACTTAGATGTCACTTTACTTAATGAAATTAATGTCAATACTTTAGAAATATTATATAATCAATTAATTGAAAACATTGATAGTCTTAAAATTTCTGATAATGAGCTTCTTAGTGTTATCGATGCTAAAGATATTGAGAGGGAAGTCGAACAATGTGAGATTTTTATGGAAAATTTAATATCTTATAAATGTTTACACAAAGAATAAAATCTCTTACTCCTCCAATTGTGTCACCTGTTATTGACTCTACTGATGCGCTTATTTCAAAGGAAGAACAATCTAGACAATCAGTTAAATTGCCAAAATTAACTGTTAATAAATTCTATGGTGACCACAGATCTTGGTTAGAATTTATCAGCCAGTTTGAAAATGCAATCGATAAAAATAGTAGTTTATCTAAAATTGAAAACTAATTTACCTTAAAAGCCTAGTAGGAGGTGCAGCAGTGAAAGCTATCCGGCTTCGCATTAACAGAAATTAATTATGATGCAGCCTTAGAACTATTAAAATCTGGATTTGGACAAAAGAATTTACTCATTAATGCGCATTTAGGATCTCTGCTAAGCTTAACTCCCATAAAAAATACAAGCGATACGAATAGTTTAAGAAAATTGTACGATCGTGCGGAAACAGAAATTAGGAATTTAGAAAGTTTAGGCATAAGCTCGGAATCATATGGTAATCTTCTAACCCCGATAATTTTAAAAGTATTACCCGCTGATTTAACCTTAGAATTTAGTAGAAAAAGTAAAAATGATGATTGGAATTTGGGAGCTCTTCTTCAATTTTTAGGTGAAGAAATACTAAGTCGTGAAAGAGCTCTCTCTTTCCATCCTCCTGCTAAAGAAAAACAAACTTCAACTCCCCCTTTTCAAGAGCGCAGTAGTGGGGTCTTCGGGTCAAAGTTCTCCCACCGCGACGCTTTTCGAAAACCGAAAGGCAATAATTCCTCGGCGGCTGAGCTTTTAGTGAGTCACACAACACCTAATAAATGTGTTTTTTGTAAGGAGAATTCGCACGACTCTTTTTCCTGCGATTCAGTCAGCATAGAAATGAAGCGCGATTATTTGAAAAGAAATAAGCTTTGTTTCTTTTGTTTTTCGAGTGGACACCCAATTTCATCTTGTTTAAAACTTAAAAAGGATAAAGGATGTTCATTTTGTGGCTCAAAATCACACCCAAAAACCCTTTGTTACAAGTATCATAATAATTCTAACGAAGCAGTTTCTATCACACAAGAAGAAAATAATGACATCATTACTAACTTGTCTTCTTGTAAAACCGAAACTAAATTGCAAAAAGTTTTATTGCAAACTGCTTCAGTTATTGCTCGTAATGGAGACCAGTATAGAAAACGTCGTTTATTGGCCGACACAGCGGTGCAGCGAACCTTTATTGAAAAAGAGCTTTCGAAATTATTGAAACTTCCAGTGATTCGAAAAGAAAAACTTTCTGTTTATTCCTTCGGGAACAAATCTCCTATTGAAAAAACATTTAATGTAGTTAGATTAAGATTAGAAAATAAGGAAGATCGAAATTCATATTTAGAAATCGAGGCATTGGAAACGGAAAAAATATCCGCTGCTCATATTCCCCCGCCAAACATAAATATCACAATTCATAATAAACATCTAAGAAACTTAAAATTAGCGGATACATCTAACAAAGATGTTGAGATTTCCATTTTAATAGGCGCGGATTATTATTATAATATTATGACGGGTAGAATAAAACGAATTAATCGAAAACTTGTAGCTGCTGAATCTCTCTATGGCTGGTGCTTAATTGGAGTCGCAGAGATTTCTAACAAAAATTTCAGGGATACTTTCACTATGAAAGTAGTAATAGAAGAAGACATTTCAAAACAATTAGAGACATTTTGGCAAATAGAAAATCTAGGAATCGAACCAACTAATGATAATTTAAATTGTAATAATAACAAAATTTCGCGAGAATTTGAAGAGAATATTCGGTTTCGAGATAGTAGATATGTAGTTAAATTTGCCTGGAAGGATAATTTAAAAGAATCACTTGATAATAATTATGATGTTGCGTATGGAAGATTTTCAAAATTGTGTTATAGGTTTCAAAATGATATCTCCTTATATAATGAATATAAAAATGTTGTAGATAATTACATAGATCAAAACATTGTAGAACCTGTTCCCGAGTCTTGTGTAGTAGATAGTGCAGAATTTTATTTGCCGCATAGGGCAGTTATTTGTCATGATAAGGTGTCTAGCAAACTCAGAATTGTTTTTGATGCTTCCTCACATGAAAGAGGCAAGCTTTCATTAAATGACTGGTAGGATTTAAAGGTAAATAATTCCGTCGATAACAAACAATAACAATATTTATTTAAGCACGATAGCTTGAATCAGAATGCGGACTATACCGCTACAAATACAATCCTTTTTCTTTTCCTTCTGAATCAGAGAGAAACAAGAGCGTAGGAGGTTGCCATAATTGGCGCACTTTATCGCCCTTTGAACAATTTTTCAAGGCGGCAACATCCCGGCCCCCGTGGAATGGTTAACATTCAACAACAATCAAATAATAGCAAAATATGATTTACACAATTTTAAAGTATAATTCTAACACAATAATAAACATTACATTCAGGATTTAGGCTCAGCAATTAATATTCATAATTAACACACACAGGTTTAAGTACTAAATGGTAAGAACAATTATATTAATGCAATTAAACAATACAGAAAATAATAATGATAAATAATATTCAGAGACTACAATGTTATGACAGTACAATAATTCTAATCAATGCACAATTTTGTAATGGGTCTTTTTAAGATCCCATGAGCAGTACGAACTTTGACCACTCTGACACAATTGTCAGGGCCATAATAAACTTCTAGTATTCTCCCAAGAAGCCACTTGCATTTGGGTAGATTAGGCTCCTTTACTACTACTAACATACCTGGGCTGACATTCATTTTTAAAAATTTCCATTTATTGCGATTTTGAAAATGACTCAGATATTCCAAGCTCCATCGCTTCCAAATAATTTGAGTCAGTTTTTCAACTTGTTTCCACCTTGATAAACGATTGATGGGAACATCAACGATATTTGGTTCAACAATTGTTGTTAAAGGTCGCCCAATTAAGAAATGACCTGGCGTTAAGGCCTCAAGGTCATTGATATCTGACGACATCGGAGTCAAGGGTCTTGAATTTAGGATTCCCTCGATTTCCGTAACTATGGTAAGAAACTCTTCATAACTGAAATTAGCATTTCTTGCACCCCTAAATAAATGGTACTTAAAGGACTTAACTCCCGCTTCCCAGAGTCCTCCAAAATTAGGAGCTCCAGGCGGAATAAAGGACCAATTAATTTGTTCAGAGGTTAGGAACTTACTTCATCACTTCATCCGGATGATTTACTAATCCATGTAATTGTTTAAGTTCTGACTGGGCACCCACAAAATGTTTTCCATTGTCGGAGAACAGGGTCCTACATTTGCCACGTCGGGCAAAGAATCTTTTCAAAGCTGCAATAAATGCCTGCGATGTTAAGTCACAAACTATCTCAATATGAATAGCCTTAGTGGCCATGCAGACAAAAATAGCAACATAAATCTTATGAAGTGTACCCTTTCTTTGATTTCTATACCTAATAAGGAATGGTCCTGCAAAATCTACACCAGTATTTGTAAATGGAGGATTTACCGTAACTCTCTCCTGCGGAGGATTTCCCATTAATTGCTCTACTACCATAGGCTTGTTTTTTATACATACTACGCAATTATGTACAATTTTCCTTGCCAGGTTTCTGCCATTTATAGGCCAAAATTTTTGTCTTGTGTAATACAAGAGTGTTTGTGGTCCAATATGAAAATATTTTTTGTGCAAATGTTCCATAATTAAATAAGTTAGCTTACTTTTTGCAGGAAGAATAATTTGGTGTTTTTTCTGGTAACCTATATCGGAATTTTGAAGACGTCCTCCAACCCTGATGACACCGTTTGTATCACAGAAAGGATTTAAGGAATTTAAAGAACTTTTACCTGGAAGGGGTTTACTTCCCTTTAAAGCCTTATACTCCTCTCTGAATTCTTCTAATTGAACCATGGAAATTAATTTTATTTCTGCGAAATGATATTCTCCACTGGAGATCTGCCCATAACGCTTGTCCTCCCTTGTTCTAATATTATGAAGAAATCTGAAACAGAAACTTAAAATTCTAATTAGTTTAACATAGTTATTGGTAATCTTAAGAATATGACCTAAAGCTGAATTTTCTATTGTAACAGTTAAATTAATGTTCTCGGGTTGTTGTTTCAGTTCCTTCGAGTACTCATTATTGTCCACAACAGATTCTGGAATGCTAGTCTCTTGTAATTGAGTGGCCTCCTTAAGAAATGCTGGTCCAGTCCACCACAGGTCCTTACTTATGATGTCATCTGGAGCTAGGCCTCTGGATATCAGATCTGCTGGGTTCTCTCTTGAGGACACATGTCGCCACTGACAGTTCGCAGTGAGCTCTTGTATGGCTGCTACTCGATTGCTGACAAATGTTTTCAGTTCGTGAGCCGATTTTTTGATCCAAGCCAAAACGATACTGGAGTCGGACCACAAAATTGTGGCACAGTCCTTGATGACTAAGGCTTTATTAACCTTCTGCATAAGTTCAGCCAGCAGCAATGCTGCACAAAGTTCCAATCTAGGAACAGTGATCTGTTTTGCCGGAGCAATTCTGGATTTACTGCACAGAAGGTGAACCGAAATGGTTCCATCTGATAACTTGCACTGCGCATAAACAACTGCACCATAAGCTGCTGTAGAAGCGTCTGCAAAACCGTGAATCGTAACATTTCCATCATTCCAACAATGTCTTGGAATAACTAAGGTTTCTAGTTTTGGGAGAAGTGACACAAATTCTGTCCACCGTTCTAAAAGAGCAACTGGAAGCGTAGCATCCCAATCTGCATTTAAGAGCCAGAGTTCCTTCATGAACAATTTTGCCTTTGTCACAACAGGACCAATAAGTCCTTGAGGATCGAATATCCTCGCAATGTCTGACAATACAGAGCGTTTAGTGTAAGTGTCTCTATGTTTAATTGTAACCTTGTATGAAAGGCAATCAAGTTGAGGTTTCCACAATACACCTAGAACCTTAACCGAATTAATTTTCTCAGAATCTTCGAAGGAATACTGTTCACTACTAGTGATACCTTCGAGAAGACTGTCATCGTTAGAATTCCATTTGTGAAGGGACATACCTGCCCGTGCAAGTAACTGGGCAAGCTGGAGTATTAATTGTCTTGTTGATTCCAAATCATGTGATCCCGTTAATACGTCATCTATATAAAAGTCATCCCGTCCAACTCTAGCAGCATCTGGAAACGAAGCTTCTTCATCATCGCATAACTGTTTAAGCACTCTCGTGGCAAGGTAGGGTGCGGAGGCAGTTCCATATGTCACAGTATTAAGCCTGAATGTTTTAACTGAAATGTCTGGACCTTCCTTCCAAAGAATCCTTTGTAAATCTCTTTGCGATGGATGGACTAAAATTTGTCTATACATTTTGCATATATCTGCCGAAAAAACAAACTTATGCTTCCTAAACCGAAGCATTATGGAAAAAAGATCTTGCTGCGGAATTCTACCTAACTTTTGCAGCTGATTGAAAGATGTACCTGTAGATGTAGGAGCTGAGGCATTAAAAACAACCCTCAGTTTCGTTGATTTGCTTTCAGGCCGCAAGATTCCATGATGAGGCATGTAATATACAGTGTTTGGGGTTCGATCCTCTGATACCTCCTCCATATGATTTAGATCCTTATATTCACGCAAGAAATCTTCATATAATGATTTCATTTGAGAATTTCGCTCTAACCTTTTGCATAAGGATTCTAATTGCTTAGATGCCAGTAATTTTGATTCTCCTAACACATGGTCAGTTTTAAGGGGGATTTTCACGATATATCGGCCATCAGGTGCTCTAGAATGCGTTTCTATGAAGTGTTCTTCACACTCCATTTCTTCTGGACTTAATATAGAAGTTGTACTTTGAATTGATTCAAGTTCAAAAAATTTGCTAAGAGTTTTATCTATGTTAATTGAATCTTGAATAAGTCCGCAATAATAATTACTGGTCGTATTAGAAATGGAATTTGATCCGCTAACAATAAACCCGAAAACACTGTCTTGGAGAATTAGGCGAGAATCTTTAAGCCTTAATTTTTTGGTCTTTAATATATCAAAAAATAATTCTGCCCCAAGTAGACCATCGATTTTATTCGGTCTAAAAAATGTGGGATCCGCTAGTTTTATATTGTTAGGCAAATTTCTTAAATTAATATTCAACTGTCGTGTGGGGGTTATATTAGTGATTTTTGGAACAATTATAAATTCCGAAACTTTAATAAAATCCTTAGAGGAATTCGAAATTTCCATTATTACTTTTGATTTTACATTTATTAGGGAGCCACTTAATCCTCTAATTGGCATATTTATTTTGCTCTCCTTTACCCGCAACAAATCTGCAGCCTCACGACTTATGGCATTTACCATGGAGCCACTATCAAGCAAAAAACGCAACACATGTGACTTTCCAAAAGCATCCCGCACTAAAACGTGAGCAGTAGCCAACACCACAGTTTGAGATTTATGTCCGTAAGTGGCGCTTGCACATGTATTTTCCGAAAGCTCTGAGGGGGAGAGTTGACCTCAAGGTCAACTCCTTGCTCTTGAGTGTTGTTGGGTGGCTGCTCGAAACCTTGGTTTTTATTTTTTATTTCCGATTTCGAAAAGTCATGCAAAAGGGATCCATGAGACATCGACTGGCAGAATTTACACTTATACTTAGAATCACAAGAATTTAAATTATGTTTCGAACTATAGCATCTTAAACACAACTTGAATTTCTTAACTAAGAAAAATCTTTGTTTCACACTAGCCTTTAAAAATTCTGGGCATTTGAAAATCGGGTGATATTGTGGTGAGTTACAAATTAAACACTGAAATTTGTTTACATTAGAGTCAACGAAAAAACTTTTCATTTTATTGCCCACTTTCGGTTTTAACTGAGATGCGTGAACGTTTTCTAGGTACTGACATCTTCCTTTTAAAAACTCAATAAATTCATCCCACTTGGGTAATTCGGATGTTTTAAGCGACATTTCGTAGAGCCTTCTTGATTCTTTATCTACCTTTTGTAAAACAACATTAATCAAAATATTAGCACTTAAATCATCTAATCCCAAATTTAAAGATTTAAGAGCTCTAACGTGTTTGATTACTTTGTCTAGTAAGCATCTTAAATCCATACCTGATTCATAGTTAATTTTTTCTAAATTTATTAATCCCGAAATATTTGAATTAACGATAAGCCTTTTATTATCGTAGCGCTCCTGTAACGCCTGAAAAAGCGAAGAAAAACTATCTTCTGTAGTTTGAATTTGTCGAGCATTTCCAGTTAAGGACGATTGCAAGTAAAATAATTTGTGAGCTTCATCTAAATGCTCATTAGAAGAAATCAATGTTTCAAATTGTGTTTTAAAATTATTCCAGTCCTCATAATGTCCCGAAAATTTTGGAAGAGGAATGTCTGGTAATTTTACTTTTATATTACTACAGTTCTTTTCATTAGCAAATGAATCAGCATGCAATATTTCACTTTTAAAGGAGGATTTTAATTTTAACAAGCTTACCTCCAATTCTTCGATTTCTTCATCCATTTGATCAAAGATTTGTTCATTCTCCTCTACATCTTTTTCGTCTAGTATAGCATGGTACTGTAAACGCAATTCAATTAATTCAGTTTTTGCTTCTTGAACGTTTCTAATTTTTACATCAAAGGTGACTGCATCATCATTCTTTGCTTTATCACTTTTAACATAAGCTTCTAATCTTCCAATTTTTGTCTTCAAAGTGCCTCGTCGGCGATTCAAGACCTTAAAGTCCGACATGATGCGAAACGAAAGTAATACCTTTTAAAGATACTCAACAATATGAGTTTCAAATTTTTTATGTATCCAAAGGACGCTAATTCACCTACCGGTCGACTGACCAAAATGGTAGGATTTAAAGTAAATAATTCCGTCGATAACAAACAATAACAATATTTATTTAAGCACGATAGCTTGAATCAGAACGCGGACTATACCGCTACAAAATACAATCCTTTCTCTTTTCTTTCTGAATCAGAGAGAAACAAGAGCGTAGGAGGTTGCCATAATTGGCGCACTTTATCGCCCTTTGAACAATTTTTCAAGGCGGCAACAATGACAGTTTGTATGTAGGTCCTAATTTGTATCCTGATTTATTTGAACTTTTATTGTCCTTTCGAAAACATCCAATCGCATTTACAGTAGATATTAAACAAGCATTTTTGAATATAGAGATAGATGAATCAGACAAAAATGTAACAAAGTTCTTTTGGACTGACAATCCTTTTACACTTTCGGAGTCTTTAAAAGTTCTCAGATTTAATAGAGTTTTATTTGGAATAAACAGCTCACCCTTCCTCTTAAGTGCAACAATTAAACATCATTTGAAAAAATATTCTTCTCTTTTTCCACAAACTCATGAACTTTTGAAAAACTGTTGTTATGTTGATGATATCATAGAAGGACAAAATACTGTTTCATCTGCCTACACAACTACTGTTGAATGTGCCCAGATTTTTAGCGAAGCGAATATGCCTTTACATAAATGGGCTACAAATTCTGCGGAGTTACGTGAACTTTTGATGAAAAACGGCTTCTCTACTGAAACAAAATCGAGCCCAATCGGTCAAAATATGATAAATTATTAAGTGCTTGGCATTTCCTGGGATACTGATAGAGATTTGTTTTATTTTGATATAGAAAATTTATTATACTTTGTATCGAAAGGGACTGACACAAAAAGATTTTTGTTGCAAGTTGCTGGTCGAATCTTCGATCCAATAGGATTTGTGACTCCCTATGTGATTCGTTTGAAAATTCTTATTCAGAAAGTATGGGAATTAGGTCTTTTCGGGGATCAAGAAATGCCGCAGATTGTACAAAGGCCATTTAGAGAATGGTGTCTTGAATTGAAGGAACTTTATTTAGTGACAATTCCTCGTTTTTATCATTTCACAGATTTAGATGCAATTGATGTGCAACTTCATTCCTTTTGTGTCGCATCTAAAAAGGCCTATGGTGCAGTATTATATTTTCGTGTCGTCAAGGTTGACGGGACTGTTGTGACTAGTTTTGTCTCCTCGAAAAGCAGGGTTGCTCCATTAAAGACACTTTATCTGCCTAGATTAGAATTGATGGGAGCACTGCTTTCTGCTAGGCTGTGTGATAAAGTTTCCAAGGCATTAAAGTTGCAGAAACCTTGTTATTTTCATACAGATTTCTCTATCGTTTATCATTGGATCAAGGGTGAACCGTCCCGTTTCAAGCCATTCGTTAAAAATAGGATAGAAGAAATTCAAAAGTTGACTGAACCATCGAAATGGAAAGAACAATACCTTCTCGATTTGAAAACTGTGCATCGTTATAAGTCACCAAGAAGTGAAGATTAATGATGTTGTGCTCGTCGAAGGATCCTCTAAATCCAAACTGCTATGGGACTTAGGAATAGTTCAAGAAACTTTTCAAGGTAGAGATGGACACGTTAGAGCCTGTATTGTTAAAACCAAAAAGGGACTTTTCAGAAAACCAGTACAATTGATATATCCTTTTGAACTGAACGAGTTTTTATGTATCCTTTATTGATATTTTTGAAACATTTATTGAAAATACCTTTATTTGTAATCTGAATTCTGTATAAGTTTGATTGTAATTTAATTGATATATATGTTTTGATTGTAATTTTGTATAGTTTTATACTTCTAATGTTCAAATTTTAAGTTTTAAAATGTTGATATAATTTAGTGATTTGTGAAATTTTCAATTTTTTCCTATTCATAATTACAGTAATTTGTTCAAAAATTTAATAATTTGTTCGCCAACATTGAATAATTTTAATCCTTATAAAAGCTGTTTTATATAAATATTTGCTTAAATGTAGTTAAGCAAACTGGAATAATCTTGTGTATAAGTTTGTGTAATCTTTGAGTATTAACCATTTAACATTAGTTTATTTTTGTCAATTTGTAACTAAAATTTTCTTGTATTTGTTTTATTGCAATAATTCTATAGATACTATTGATGAACTCTTTGGAGAGTTCATGGTGGGGAGCTGTGGAAAATATCAATCCGCAACAACCCACTTGGTCCTGCCTGAACGCCAGAGGGCGTTCTTTGCAACTTTTATTTTGTATTTGTTATATAGTTTTTAGTCACACTTTTGTTTTTGCTTGCTTTTGTAGGAGAACTATGTTTCTCAGCTCGGGTTGATTTAATCGGCCAAAAGTATTTGTTATTTTTATCTGTTATTAAATATTTGTTACGTTTTCAATTGCGTATTTATTTAGTATACTTCTGCACTGCCTTCACCGGATCTATTTAGTTATTAGTTTGATATATATATATTATTATTTTTTTCACATACTTAAGCGCATATGGTGGTTGCTTCAGCAGTAAAGATGAAACAGGATGGATGTAGGCTGTAATCAAAATCTATATTATTGATGAAAAATCCACATGTCCTGCTGTTTTAGAACCATCTGTGAATAAAAGTTTATATGATTGATACTGACAGTGATGAGAAAGGTATAGGTGTTAAAAAACAATAGGTGCTGTGCCCAGTTTTCTGTACTGAACAAAGGTATTAGTGAAAGTATTTATTTGGTCATACCAAGACGGGTGAGCAAAAGAGTCAAAGTACTCTATCCGACCATCACTTAAGTCTGTGAGCAAGTTATGTGACTTAGCCTCGTGTGAGAAAAGATAGTATGCGCATGAGACGAGCATCATATAGTCGCTTAAGAGAGGCGTTAGGGACCATGGAACGTATAGGATGATGAGGAGTCGACATGATCTTAGCATGATAATTGTGGGACTGCTGCATTCGTCTCAGGTCTACAGGCAATTCATGACAAATGGTATATAGATTTTGAACGGGGGATATGCGGAATACGCCCGAACATATCCTTAAGGCAAAGTGGTCAACTGCGTCCAGCATTTGTAAAACGGAAGATTAGCCGATCCATAAGTAACACATCCGTAGTCAATTGCGGGATAAAATCAATGACGTATAAACTCGAAGGACTGATGTACGATCTACACCTCAAGATGTATTTGATAACACAGTGATCGCTCACCCTTCTTCTGCAAATACAAAACTGCGGAAGAAAGGTTAATTTTTGGTCAAAGATAAAACCCAGGAATTTTATTTCACTGACTACTTGTATTGAACAGTTGTCAATAGTTATCACTGGATCATTATGAAGGATAGCCTTTCTAAAGAAATGGACACATTTACCCTTGCTTGGTGATAAAGCATAACCATACTCAGCACACCTGCAGCAAGTTTATTGACTGTAGTTTGTAACTGTCTCTCAATTAATCGTATATTGGAACCCTCGAACGATATTTGCAGTTTGTCAACGAACAAAGTACCATGTACGTATAATGGAAGCTGATGAAGGAAGTTATTGATGAATAAGCTAAAAACTGTAACACTTAAAATTGAACAGATAGGAACACCCTCGATTGTATAAAAGTATTGGATGTAAAATTTCCAATACGTACTTCATGGTTCATCACACGTTTCACACCAAGGGTTTAATTCATTTAAAAACAAATGTCTATGCGTGAAACGTGTGTGTCCGATACGAAGGCGAGTTAATCTTACATCAGCGCTTCGTATCGCTAAAACTGTTAATGAGGTGATGTATGGAAATATGGCACGCAATTTATTATTGACCTGCTTGTTAGAATAAATTTACATTTTAACATTTCTTCTTACATTAGACAAATGAACTGATGGCAGAGTTGGGCCGGATGCAAATTTTGCAGCTACATCAGCTCTCTCATTACCATCGAGACCTACGTGACTTGTGATCCAACAGAATATGATATCGTACCCCTTGCCAGAAAGGGAATCTAAAGCTCGCAATATTCTAGACACCACGGAATGGCAATTAAAACTACTGTTCCGCGAAGTTCCCAACACATTCAAATTGTCAGTGTACACACAATATTTGAAAGTATCACTTGTATTCATCTGCTTAAGAGCTTGATAAATGGCTGATGCTTCAGCAGAGAAGATGGAACAGGATGCGTGGAGGCCGTAGCTTAGAGTTTTATTTTCGATAACTACAGCACAACCAACGTGTCCTGCAGATTTTGATTCCATCTGTGAAAACTGGTGTGTACATGGCATACTGAGAGCGATGTGAAGCATAAAATTGCTGGAAAACAGTAGTGGTTGTGTCTGATTTTCTATATCGAGCAAAAGGATTGATGATTTTAATCTGTGGATCATACCAAGGTGCATGTAATAGAAGGTCCGTTTTGTCAAAACGGAGATCACATTGGTCTGAATACAATAAACTTGACTTTGTCCGAGTGAGAAAAGGTGGAATACTGTATGAACGAGTGTCATACAGCCTGATTAGTGCAGGAGTAGAGGGCATGGAACGTAATGGATGATGAGAGTCAGACATAATTTTTGCATAGTAATTGAGAGACAACTGCATCTATCTCAGGTCTAATGGTATTTGATAACAAATTGGATATAGACTCTGGACGGGTGATGTGCGGAATGCGCCAGAACAAATTCTCAAAGCAGAGTGATGTATTGTATACAGTTTGCGTAGAACAGAAGACCTAGCTGATCCAAACACAACACACCCATAGTTAATACGAGATAAAATTAATGATTTATGACACGAAGTAGTGATGTGCGATCAGCACCCCAAGATGTATTAGAAAACACCTTGAGGATATTAAGCGATCACTCGCACTTCTTCTGCAAATGAAGCTCATGTGGAAGAAAATTTAATTTTCGGTCAAAAACTATACCCAGAAATTTTATCTCGTTGACAACAGGGAGAGGTATATTGTTTATATAGATAGTAGGATCACATTATACAGGCTAGTCTTCCTGCAGAAATGGACACAATTACTCTTGCCAGGAGACAATGTGTGGCCATTCTCAGCACAACATGCAGTGAGTTTATTAACAGTTGTTTGTAGTTGTCGCAAAATTAAGCGAATGTTAGAACTCTCATATGATATTGAAGGCCATCAACATAAAGCGTGCCATGTACAGGAAGTGAAATTTGATGAAGAATGAAAACTGATGTACAAGTTAAAAAGGGTGACACTTAAATTAGAGACTTGGGGTACAGCCTCGGCTGGGGTATTGGATAAAACTCTTCCAATACGTGCTTTAAAAACACGGGAGCGTAAAACATTTTGCAGGAAAATTGGAAAATTACCCCTAAAGCCAAAGTCATATAATGAACGGAGAATTCCATATCGCCATGTACGGTTGTATGCCTTCTCGATGTGAAAGAAAATGGAAACCAGATGGTTCCTCCGCACAAAAGCGTTGCGGATTTCATTTCCAAATATGTGATATTATCAAGAAAGGATCTTCCTTTATGGAAGCCACTCTGATTTATGTGTAAACATTTATTTTTTTCTAAGACATATACGAGACGGGCGTTGACCATACGTTCGAGAGTCTTACATAAGCAACTCGTCCGAGCTATTGGTCGATAATGTGAAGCATTTGAAAGATCCATACCAGCCTTAAGGATCGGAATCACTATTACTTCGTTCCAAAGTAATGAAAATTTGTTTTAAGTCCAGATATTATTGAACAAAAACAGCAAGTTCAAATGGGAATGTGGACTTAAATTTCGAAACATTTGATAGCTGATTCCATCAGGTCCTTGACTGGTATTATTGGCCTGCTGTAATGCTCTCGTCAATTCCAACATCCGAAATTCACAGTTGTAAGGCAAAGCTTGTCCATGGGTGAAACAAATTGATGTTCGCTCAGCACGACCCTTTGTCCTTAAGAACGAAGGACTGTAAGAGTCCTTGCTTGAGACGCTAGCAAAGGTTTCACCAAGGATGTTAGCGATGTTCTTAGGAGAAGAGTATACAGCAGCTCCGGATTTCAAAATAGGAATGAAAAATTCTCGATAAATTCCATTTGCTGCTTTCACTTTTCCCCACAACTGTTTACTGGATGTAGAAGAAGTAATTGAGGATACATAGCAAGACCAGGATTCCTTCTGATTTCGACGACGAGTTCTGAGAGTTAATGCTTTGCTCTCTTAAAACCGATAAGATTCTCCGTTGTGGGGTACCTTCTGAATAACTCCCATAATTTCCTCTGTTTCTTATAAGTGTTTTGACATTCATCATTCCACCAAGGTTTGCAATGCCTGTGTGGTATAGGGGAACTCTTAGGTATTGATGCATCAGCTGCATTAATAATTGTTTCGGTGACTTTACATACGGCATCATCAATATCATCGATCGTAACCATTTCGTTATCAATAACTGCCAATTGTGTAAATAACGCCCAATCTGCCCGACTGTACACGTAAGTAGGTAGACGTTGTCTTACACTATTACCTCCAGTCTGAGAGATGACGAGAGGAAAATGATCGCTTTTATGCAGATCATTTCCTACAATTATATTTAACAATGGCAGAAGAGATGGTGAACAAATAGTAAAATAGTGAGAGTGAAAAGTTCGTGTGGGTACATGGAAATATTTTTCTCGAAAGTATTAAGCAGACAGAGACTGTTGTCTGAAATAAACCGCTCTATCTGCCGACCGCGAGAATTAGTATTATCACTTCCCCACAAAGAACTATAGCCGTTAAAGTCACCTAACAGCAGAAGTGGTGTTTGCAGCTGATTTATTAGTGCATCGAATTCCTCTTAGCGGAGGACATCATGAGGTGGTAAATATAAACTACAGACTGTTATCTACAGGTGGTAAATATAAGCATGAAATATGAATTTTTACAGCCTGTAGAGTATTATTTAATGTGGATGGGCAGTGCTGGGGAAAGTATAAGATGTTAATATACAAACACCTCCAGACACAGCACCATCGTCACCACAGTCTTTCCTAAAGCTCTTAAACCCACGCATGGAAAAGCTGTTGCTGGACTTTAGGAATGTTTCTTAAGTGCAACACATGCATGGTTGTAGGCTGAAATTACAGACTTGATGTCATCATGATGGGAACACAAACCATGGCAGTTCCATGAAACAAAGGAAGTTATTATTTAGTTTGAAAAGCTCATTTCTCGTGGATGGAAAGCGTGTCATCTGACATCTGTTCGAGGGATAAATCCTCGCCGAGTGATGTAAAGACTCAGCATCAGCCTCCAGGGACATTGCTCTATTGATGGATATGGAGGGTCTCTGAGAGCCCTTAGAAGATTTTAATTTTAAAGCCTTCACGGCTTTTGATTTAGCATTAGGAGCTTTTCTATTTAATGGTGTCCGAGATTTTGGCTTTAATTCCGATTTTATGGGTAATTTCGGCATAGGAAGTGAGAAGTAATCAGTTTTTGTGCTATAGGAGACAGTAATATTTTAGCAGCTGCTGCATAATTCACATCTTGTTGAGGGGTTTGAGACTGAACTTGGCTTCTTGCCTCCGGATATAAACATTTATTTTTTTATCTTTACGGTGGTGATCTCTTTTTCCAATAACCAAGTTGGACAAGTTCGAGAATAGGAGGGATGGTCACCTTTGTAGTTGACACAGCTCTCCTTTGCAATGCAGTTAGTGCTTTCATGGCCAACTTCTGCGCAACGTGCGCAGGCTAATGCAGTCTTCGAATGTCCAAAACGATGGCAATGGAAACAACAGAGGGGATTAGGAATGTATGGCCGGACGGGTAAGCTCATATATGCCGCTTTAATAATTTGCGGTAGGTCTGGTGTTGCGAACGACAGAGGTCATTTGTATTTAAAAGCTTTCCATCATGTCTGATGGTTATACGCCTAACAGCACAGACCTTTTGATTCTTTAGATTTTCAAGAATCTCTTCTGTCGATGTATTCAACAGATCCCCAGCGGAGATCACTCCACAAAAAAAATTTAAATTTCCGTGAGGGAAGACAGCCACCTCAAGGTGTGCAAGCATGCGCATGTTTATAATAGCAACTGCTTAGGTTCTTGACGCAATCTCCACCATTAAGTTTCCTGAGCACAATTTCATTATACTTTAAAGCCGATTGATGTGCTGAGGACCACAACACTTCTTCCGTTTATTTGAAACAGAGGCCAAAGTAATGTGTTGATCTCTGGGGGCCTCAATTACAATGACCCTCTTTTCCAAGACATGGGTCTCCACGCACAGCAAACACGTGGGTGATTTAGTCCCCTGGTGAAGCTAATAGTAACAGAGCGGCAATAGCTACTCAAGGGGACCCCTCAACCTCTTACGAGGCAACTACAATGAGAGAGAAGAGGAAGAAAAAGCAGAAGAGGAGAGGAGAGAAGAAAGAAGAGGACAGATCACTGGGTTACCTTGGGATTGTGACACCCGTGTTAACCTAACGGAGGTAAACCCCCTAAGGGGAGAAAGAGTTTTTAGGTAATAAATATTTTTGACAATGTAATAAATTTAAAATTGAAATTTAACAAGTAATAATATGTAAACTTAACCAATGTTTATTAATCAGGTAAAAACAACTACTTTAATAAACAAGATTTAATACTCAGTATAGTCTATCTCCTCACTTTAAAAGATAAAACATTTCGATTGTTGACTTTTTCCAAAATATTCCTCATTGTGTATCGTAGTAACAATTAAAGCATATAATCCAGACATAGTCTAAAATTAGGCAAATAGTTACATTTTTATGCATATAAATGTTTTTCACTAACAAAACACTTTTAAAACTGCAGAAAAAGTTAAAATCAATTCTAAAAAAAGTTAAGAGTGAATAAAACAATTCTCTCTCCATTTCTTAAAGTTTGTACTTATATTTTCATATTGCATATTTCATTATTTTATCAAGACGCATCCAAATAATTTAAGAAGCTTATATTTTAATGTATAAGGAGAGTATTTAAGTCTTATAAAATGTTTTGCATCAAATTACCTAAGAAAATTATGGGAATAAAATCATTTTTATTGACTCAAGTTTCCCTAAAATTAGAATTTATTGGGTTGGCAACTAAGCAATTGCGGATTTATTTTAGAAAATCAAAGACAATTTTTTCATGAAATTAAATAACTTTATTCTGTAATGTATTTCCCATTTGGATCAATGACCTTTTGCCATCTTTCAGGCAGCATCACAATCCCACGTTCATAAAACTTCTGGTTTTTATTAGCAGAAAACTGAATCAGGTACGATTTGACATCATATTATTATTGAAATTTTTAACATTTCAAAGAGTTTTGTAAAAATCGAGACAAAAAGTAATCAGATGGTGCAAGGTCAGGCCTATATGGTGGATGTGGCAAAACATCCCAACCAAGCTCCAATGATTTTTGCCGAGTGACCAAAGATGTGTGTGGCCTTGCATGGTCATGATAGAATACAACACCTTTTCGATTTGTCTATTCGGGCCGCTTTTCTTCAACTGCATTGTTTAATTTCGTTAGTTGTTCAATGTAGACATCAGAATTGATTGTTAGGCTGGGTGGTAAGAGTTCAAAGTAGACAATTCCTTTGTAATCCCACCAAACAGATGGCAAAACCTTCTTTTGATGAATATTAGCTTTTGATGTTGTTTGAGTTGGTTCACTTGGCCTGCTGCACGATCTTTTCCGCTTGATATTGTTGTAAACAACTCATTTTTCATCGCTTGTTATCAGTCGTTTAAAAATGGATCATTTTCATTACGTTTCCTTAGCAAATCGCAGCTGTTAATGCGTTTCTTTCAGTTCGTGAGGAACCCATGTATTGAGTTTTTGAACATAACCAAGTTTTTTAAAGTGATTTTCTATGCATGTATGTGATACATGAAGCTTCTCTGCAATCTCATGTATTGTACTGTGACGATGCGAATCGATTATTGCTTTGATTAAGTCGTCATCAACTTCAACTGGATGACCAGAGCGTTTTTCATCTTTGAGTGAAAAATCACCAGAACGAAATTTGTGAAGCCAATTTTGACACTGCCGTTCTTTTAAGGCTTCGTAACCATAAGCAACATACAACTTTTTATGAGCTTGCGATGCGTTTTTCCCTTTGCGGAAATAAAAAAGCAAAATATGACGAAAATGTTCCTTTTGATTTTCCATTTTTCAACGAACGCCAAACCAAAACTCGCAACCGATCAAAAAACTTTTTTTACTGATTAACAGCTGAATTGCAAACTGTCAAATAACAAAATGCGTTTTACATTTGTACTACGTCTGCAAACCTAAAAATTCAACTGAAGCCATCTATGAGTGAAATCCGCAACTACTTAGTTGCAAATCCAATAGTTAGTTCTCTAATGAAGTAAACTCTTTTTAACAAGAACATGTGCATCAAATAACTTAAAAAGTTAATTTTTCTTAAAATGTGTTAAAAATTTAAGAAACAATTCTACAAAATTTGGTAATTTTTTAAAAGGAGGAACTCAACAAATTTATGTCATTTCAAAAACGTTTTATATAATTTTTATAAATTATTAGCAAAATTATATTAAAATGCGTAACATGTTTAGGCGTATAAAAGTCATTCATTTATTAATTAATTTATGTTTATTTATTAATTAAAAATAATTGATTGGTACATGACGTTGAAAAAATTTCGAATTTAATTGACATTTTCAAAAACTAATCCTCAAACTAATATTTGTTATTTGACACGTGAAAAGCGTTTTTATTGCCGTCAAAAATGTGTTGCGTCACGAAAATAGCATTCCTGAAATTGATCTAATTTCCTTTTATTGAGAAATCATTTACATTTATTTTTTGTAAGCTCCACCACACGCAGATTCTTTCCTTCGCTGAGGAAGAAAGTTTCTAAGTTGATCTTCCATGCATCTCGTTCTAGACTGAAGAATCCCGGTGGGGGCGTTATTTAAGAGGTTGTTATATACCTTATGGAGGAGAGTAAACAAGTCTGCTCGATGGATGCATTTTTTTTTAACATATTCTTGTGGGATTAACAACTTGATGAATAGGCTGAGAACAACACTTTCAAATGTAAAGAATAAACAAAAGTCTGTTAGGAAACAGTTTGTATAACGACAGGATTCGCTTCATTTTTATTAACAGTTTAATCTGTAATTCAGGCAGTATAAAGAGGAAGAGAGAGAGTGTGTAGATGAGAGAGAAAGAGAATAACTACTAATTCTGTAAGTCAATTTCCAATTGCTTGTAAAATATTTTATCCTTTATTACGAGGAATTAATAAAAATATTTATATTTTATAGCCCCAAGTTACCATTTCTAATTAAATCAATCCTTCAATCTAAAGATAAATGAAATGAATGCAGTGACCTACATTGCTTCAATGGGATTTAACTTCTTAATAAAAGTTTATTAAAATTTTAAATGTAATAAAGTTGGATTTTTAACTTGAGGTATTGCGCTAATTTCCACAATTTCATATTGTTCTGCTGATTTCGATTCATAGATTCCAAATACTGTAGCAGTTCTTTTGCGCGGATAATTTTCTTCGTGGCGTTTACTAACTTGCACGTCATGACAGATCGTCAAATTATATAAGGATTCAAATATTTCTTCAAATGGCTTTTCATATTTGATTCACGCTGTCCTAAGTTGTTGAATAAGGTCACGCTCGTTGAATCTAAGATTTCCAAGTTCAGTGCTAAAGCATATTGGAAATGAATATAGAGTTTGTATCTTCTATGTACATATTTTTCGAAATGGGCCCTTGGTCATTTGCTAAACTACTTTTATTGCGATACATGAATACGGTTATTTAGACATCTAGCGGAGTAGACGCAAAGCGGATTTTCCGTTTGCTCACTTAACAGAACTTAGCAGAAGAACTTAACAGAAGGGCTCACAGGTTTTATTTGATGGGCGCTGTGATTTGATTTGGTCAGCGGTTACTTTTACATACTGAATTGAAACTGACAGTGCCATGAACATCTGAGAGCAAATCGAGTATACGAACTATTGAATCAAACGTCAACCTATTAATTCGACGACACTCCTCTTAGGGAAAGTTCCTGATTTCGAACCCAGCCACTGATGTCTTCCACATGTACGTCAGTCAGGTGGGAGCTTCAGAGTTTTCTCACTTCTTATTATTTAAGAAATGTGTTCCCAGACGATAAAACTGCCGAGACGGTTACATAAAGCCTTCTTCAACTGCTTGTCTGTACTTGCGTAGTGTCAAACTTAACTACTAACAGAGTCATTTCACCTTACCTCATCTCGTTTTCCATCTGAACACATTCATTATTATAAGAATGTCTCTATCGGAAGGTAATGAGTTCGAATTCCGACGCAACCGAAGATTTGTCATGTTCCCTAGCTGAAATAATCGCAATGTCCCTCAAATGCAATGACGCTTCTAAGGTGTCAGTTTAGTGAAGGAAGGTCTTTTGCTGCTTCTAAACACCGAAGGTCTCCTCGCTGGAAGCTCTGGGCTGGATGCAGGGAACTAAGTACGCCCTCACACACACGTAAAAAGACTACCGTACACATATGCATGACATAAGTTAGGAAAATGTTATTACATGTTAATTTAGAAGCGAATAAAAACTATCAAAATTATAAAATATAATTAACAGACCTGAACTTGAGACATGTTCAGTGAAAAAAAAAGTTAGATTTTTATGTAAAAAAAATATTTTTGCAGAAAGAGTATAGATATCATATGAAAAGATCAAGGTGCCAATTATTGATTTTCCGCATTGTTCCCACATTAGCTGCCGCTTCCGGAGCGTCGGCAGTGCGCCTGGCCTCGGGATTCTTCACGGAAGCTTTGAGGAATTGTAACTGTTTCGAAGCAGAACATTAATCATTCTGCACTGAACAATAATAAAAATAAAACTTTTGATTAGGTGACTTTTCTTCTTTTAATTATTACAAAATTATATGATACGCGACCGCATTAAATTTATTTTACTCCAAAATGACTCTTCTCTTTTCCCAATTATTTTTATTTCAAATTTATACAAGTGAAAATCAAACAAAGGCATTAAAATGAATCACGAACTTTTTTCAAATTCATTTCTTAAATTGATTTTTAAGATTATAAAAGAAAATATTTAATACAAAGAATTAGCTTTTGAAAAATATGAAATTTTCTAACTATTGCATAAAATATTTTTAATACATTTGAATCTACCCACATTAGAATACAATGAACAAATTTTTTTCATATTATTATGTTTTCATGATAAATAAAAAGATAACTCAGAATAAATGTATCCCATGTTATATATCTCTAACAAATAAATCCACTTCTTCCACATAACTTTGAAGTTGCTTATTATATAAAATAAGTAAAAATGTTTTGTAAATATTTTTAAATTCTTATTATTTGCTGCAACGGAATAACTTATTGTGTGCTTATCTTTTACTTCGACATACTGAAACAGATAAACTAAGCCGAGTATTATCAAAATTTGCGCTCTTGCCTTCAACTCAACAGTTTGTGGATTCGAATCCCATTTCGAGCTTGAATGCTTGTCGGAATTTACTTGAAATGGTAAGTCCGGGTCTAATTCATATGCAAAAATTGACGGGCAAACAAATGGATCACCACAAAGCACTTTTGTCTTCCGGTCCTCACGACAACTCTTCCAACTGCAACAGCGGAAACTCCTGAAGTGCTGACATATTCTTCATCCATTTCCTCTGTTTCAAGGATTAAAATATCAAGACATTTCATTATGGAGAACAGAAAATAAGCTCTACTCTTGATACGGAAAATTTGATAGTTGTTTATGGAAACATTAAAAAAATTTTTATGAATTTTTTAATCGGAAGTCACTTTTTATTATTTATGAAGGAATTTTTATTGTATTTTACTTCATTTTAATGTTTCAAGTGTATTAAACAATATTTTTGCTCCAGAAAAAGATTTATTTAAAATGAGAAATTATCAAAAGATAAAAAATAGTTCTTATACTCGAATATTATCACAAAATATCAGTCAAGAACCAAATTTTTAATTTTTTTAATAGAAATAATATATTGTAAACTAGCATTTATACATTTGAAGACAAAATTAATATAATAGGTATAAATTTTGCAGAAAGAATTAATTTTCAAAAATATTTAGATAGTATTAAATATAGTATACTTATATCATCATTCCACTACAATAAAAAAATATTTAAACGTGTACAAAAATACTTTTAATAAAATCATTTCTATAAATATTTTTAAAAACAAAAATTTTGAAACTATTATCAAGTATTAAATATATTAAGCAGCTATAAACCTCAAAAGGTTCCTTTATTTGTGCATTAATTTTGAGTATAAATCTTATATCCTATAATTAACAAGTAGAAAACTTACCAATGATTGTATTCCTCAGAATTTCAAACAGAGGGCCTCAACGTGACCTATTGACTGGACAATGCTCTACTGAGCAAAAGGTCGATGATTATCATCTCATTTATCATGACCCACTGGGTTCGACTTCAGTGCGTCATGATAAATGAGATTTTGACGGCAGGGTGGGTGCTTGCGATACGTGAGGCCCAGGATGGCAGTCTACGGCTCCTCAGTAATTCGCACTTATTTTTTAATCATGAAAAAATTCCGAATTATGTTTTTCAATTCGTAAATAATTTAAGATTTTAAATAAAATATTCTCATTAAATGTTATTGCTCTTCGATAACAAATATAGGACTGTAGACTACTTAAAAGAGTGACGAAAACAAAGTAAAAGCTTAAATGCGAATATATTTTATGCATTCTAAAATAAGCGTGTAACCATTGAATCGATTGTATAAAAATGTTAGTTGTTTAGTGTAAAAAGCAATATGTTTGCTAATGATTATTTCAATGAATGCTTTTCTCATGATTACTTTCATCCTAATACGGGATAATTACAAATCCTGCAAAAAAGTCTCTGACCTCAATAGTTTTCAATTTAACAGATGAAGACATTCTTTAAAATAGATCTGAAATGAATACTCGCAGATGAGGTGTGAAAAGGTTGCGCGCGCCTCCTTTCTTTCGCTTCAAAGGCAGTTGAAGTAAAAGTAGTCTTTTATAGCACAACAAAGTATCCAATCTATTTTTAGTTCAATCAGTAGGAATAGTACCACTCAACTCAGTGAAATGCTGACCACGCGAAGATAAAAAAATAGGAGGATAACAAAAACAAAAACAAAAAAAAAAAAAGAAAAAAAGAAAATAGCAAGAATCTTTGAAAAGACCTTCAGTGGGTCGATGGCTTGGCTTTCGAAGGGAAAAGGGCTTAGCGGTCACAGCTAACAAAATCTCTTCTCAACGGTTGAACAACAATAGACAGTGGCCGATTCATTGGAGGCGGTTTGTTCTGAAGATGCGCAAAGACTGATGATGTTCTCGTCCGACAGAAGAGAACTTGGGTTCGAGGGTGTCACTCCAGGCGCACACACACACACACACTCTGCTTGAGATTCTTTTGCTCCCCGGATATTGGCTTTATTCGGGGGAATATTTTGTTTTCTAAGCAGTTACCAAATATGAAGTTGTTGTTCGGAAAATATGCTGCTTAAAGGTGATCAGTTACTGTTACTAACAAGGCATTGTATTTAAAGTTATTAAAAAAAGTGAAAAAAATTTTAATTCATCATTCTGCTAATCTATTTGCCCTGCATGCCCACTTATTCTGATGAATTAGTAACGGTTCAACTGTCTATGAGTTTGAATCCTATTTGGGCTTAAGTATTTGCAATAATTTGGATTCAATTTTAAACTATTGTTTTTGGTTGAATTAACTCCCGAGACAAAAAAAGTGAATTCCCACGGAAGAAGGCGATTATGTTTCTGCTTTTCGTTCCAAGAATTTACGAAATGCTATTTTTGATGTCTACAGCATAACTAAGTGATTTTAAACTATGCAGTGGTCCACTCAGTAATGTTCATTATAATGATTTAATTAAGCTAACATCAGACAGCACAACCAAATAACACCACGCATCTGAAGCAGTGAAACAACACACGTATGTAACAACAAACAACACGTTGTGAGGATTTTATAGTGTTGCATTATACTCGGTTTGATTCTGCTTAAAAGTGCGTTAATGATAATAATAAATTATTAGTAGTGCTGTCAGTCATCAAACAGCACAATCAAATAACATCTCAAACCATTGCATAAGTGTTAGCTATAATACGGCCACCACACCTGCAGTATCAAACAATATTGTGATTTTTGCTGTTCTGTTGCATGGTACGACACTAGATAACTAGGCGTGAGACTAATGGTTTTCTAGACATTATAGCATAATCAAACACAGCCCTCGAGTTATTAAGACACTTATAGCTTATAATACTATTTAAAGTGTTGCAATTTTCTTCATTTTTGCTTGTGTTCTTATATTTTCTATTATAGTAATTTCTGAAAACATACCAGATAAAAAAGTAGAATTTCTGGAGCTCAAATGTCTCGTGAGACAGTTAGATGTTAAATTGCTTGACCAGATATTTCCATAAGCCATGAAAACACTGATATCAACATATAAAAATAATAAAAGATATTTATTATTTTGAGATGTTGATATTAAATCATTGATAGCGCCACCTAATAGTAAATCATTTTATTATTCAATTTAATATACTAAATTTCTGCTATAATGATTAGAGTAATGTTAGACACCCAGTCACTTAGAGTGAAGAGACCACTAAGCATTTGTGCAGATTTGAAAACAAACATTTTTGGAGGCCCTTTTGTAAAGCTGTCTTTTGTAGTTACACATCGAGCGCAAGAAACCACTCGAGGCATGCACTCCTGAAGCAGAACTATCTTCCTTTGCTCAATAGGTATTCCGTTTTGAAGCAGCAGTTCGGTATCCACAACTGCGGCTAAAGATGAATAAATTAACTGAGGCAGGAGAAAATTAAAAAAGAGTTCTCCTATTGTGCCAAGTGATGCAGATGTATCAATGAGGGATAAATTGGATGGCGTTTTAGGCTACAAGGCTCTGTTTATGACTCAAAATACCATTCATTCTTTCGAATGAGACAAGTAACTAACTGTTTTAAGGAGTATGCTCAGGAATTTATTAGTTTCGGAATACATTTCTCCACGTGATTTCGTGTAATGTTTTTTTTAATATCTCATTAAAAAATAACAATTGAATCATTTCATATGGCATCAAAATAATGTGTGGAATTGTCCTTGCACCAGCCCTTACATGTCAAGTATGCTTGATGAATTATTTTGTTTCGATAATGCATCCGCCACATTGCACTACTGAATTTGAATCCAGTGGGTCTCAAACAGTTCTGTGTTGACATTTCTTCGATCGTTTTGTGGACTTATTTTCAATTCATCGGCTATTTTGCTTCCAATGTCGTCCAAGATAGAAACTAATTTCTTAAAACGTTATTCTGTTAAAATAGAATGGCTGCTAAATTTGATCTACGCGATTATTTGGGCAAAATGTATGACAATACAATATAAATTATTCCCTTATCTTTTAAAAGTTCACAAATTACTTCTGTTTCTTGACAGATTTCTGTTGCCTCCACTACAAAGATTCTTTCAGTTTTTACATCAAGATACTGTTTTTTTCACTTTTTTGTTAAAATTATTCACTTTATTTAAATGTAGGGAACTTTGAAAAATACATTTATTTGACTCCAAAATCGACTTGCTTAAGCTAAGTTTTGGTCCAAAACAACCCTACCGAACTCAAAAAATTTAATATGGAATGAAAAAAAATCAAACTTTTATCTTTTTCACGGTAGAAGAGATTATCAGAAATAATGATTATAATATTCACTATTCTTCTGCTGGCTACGTTCGTTTGATGGTGGACGCTTGGGAGATTCATTCCCAAGAAATACGTGGACGCGGACACTTATCGATGAAAAATCCTCCAAAAAAGCCAAGATGAATTTTCAGAGGCAGCGTCTTTTATTGTTGAGCGGTCAAATGTAAATACAGTTTAAATTGATATTTGAATAAAGATTGTGGGAAACAGTTTCACTCAGTAGAAACTTTTCATTCTAGGTAACATTTTTTAATAAATTAAAATTCATTTCATAAACTGTGAATTTATAGATTTAGGCTTAAATAGTATTGAAGACTCCGAAGCCTTTTACAATCAGTCAGAAAATTTGGATGTAATGAAGTAATTGAACATTTTATGCATTTTTAAAATAATTAAAGGAATGGTGTTCCAAAATCTTTGATTCTCTTTTAAAAAGTTATAAGGAATACTTTCCAAAAATGTTCTGTTACGTTTTCATTGTGTGAGGCAATGAAAATGTATTTAAAATTTGATACATAAATACCGGGATTTATTATTTTTACAAATGAAAAAGAGTTTTCTAATGTCTTTCAACCAAGTAATTATTTTAAAACCGTCACAAAGCTTACTAAAATTTTTATTTAAAGTAAAATCTCAAATTAAATTTTTAATTCTAACTTACTTAAATAATTTTGTAATTTTAATTTACTTATTTTAAAATTTGCAACTAAAATAGAATCTCAAATCACATTTCCAATAATAATTTAACAGTTTAAGCAAACTAATCACAGATTTTAATATAAGTTATAGGGTCCAAAATCCTACGAAAACTTTTCCTTTTGGCATAATCTTGACAATTTCTTATTTTCTAATTTTTTTTTTCTAATCATCGACTTTTGGGTTTAAATTAATGTTTCTTACTAATATTTTTCTTTTCCATCTCTTAAGGAGATATCTTTTAAGGAGATTTCTTTCCATACTGCACATTCATGTTTTTTAAGAACTATGCAATCAAAACAAGTTTTTTCCACGATTTTTACACAAAGTGCATGAGATTCTTTCCACACAATACAGATCAGCATATCACCTATTCATAACGATTTTTGGTAACTTTGCAATTTTATAGAAGTTCTTCCATTGATTTTTCAGATATTCATCGGTGATGATTCCACAGCGTTCTTTTTTAATTTATGTGATTCAAATGGGAATATTTTAAATGCTTATATAATTGTTTTAAGTTTACGTGCTCTCATGACCCATTCGAAAGAAACATTGAGTACACAAGCACTCAACGCTCCAACTGCCGTACGTGCGTGGGTGTTTTGGGAGAGCTGCACGCATTCCAGCAAGCAAAAAATGTTTAATTAATTTTTTTTTTTTGCTTTAATCGATGAAATTATTTTAAAAAGTTGACCAACCCTTTTCATTCGTCACAACACAATTAAAATGAGTAGTTTATCATCTGGACATTTTAAATGATTTTCTGATATAAAGTATTCTACTCTGAATCATGAAATGAAGATTTAGCAGAGATCCTCTATTCCATTTTAATATCCTCTGTTTCTTCCTTCTTTTCCAGGAATGAGACTCACAGCTGATCTTGGATGGCTCAGAATTGCGTGAGCATGAATGTGTAACTCTGAACAGCTTAACGCCAAATTGTCATCGTTTTAAATGAATCGGAAACCACTTATGAGACAGCTTTTCAATGGAAAATCGACTTTTAAATGTTTTTCACAATTTTTAATTTAGATTATTCCATTTTAGAATTACAGAAAATGCGTGCTACGGCTTACCAATAAAAATAGTGAAATGGAGAATTTCTATCACTCAATAAGAACAGGTAATTATCAACAGCATTCTTTTGAAAGAGTTGTTTTCACACAGTGCGATACATTTTGGTAATGATATTGTTTATTATTCCGCAGAACGTTCCTTGGGTGCGTGTCAAGTTGTGGCGCAGCTCATTTCCTGAGACGAATTAATAGCCTCCGCATAACGCTGAAACAAAGATACCGCATTTTAAACAGGAATACCAGTTCTTTGTGTGAAATCCATACTAATGCCCACAGGTTCGCAGTGAACCTTCAGGAGTTGCAACGCCTGCGGCTTCTTACTATCCTTATTTCCAGTTACTTCAGAAAGTTTGCTTACGTGGCACAAATCGCATATTTGTTTAAGAGTTAGAATGGTTTCATTAAAAAATATTTTTTGTAATGTATATATTTTTAACGAAAATATAAATAGTGTAGATATTTGTGAATATTTATACTGTTGTCTAATTAATTCTATTAGTTTATTACTATCGCTTATATAATTTGCGACATTACCATCCAGTCAACGCTTGTTCTGTAAAAATAGCTGTTTTCTGAGCTGAGATAAAAGTTTATATAATCTAACACACCTGTGCGACATTCTTAGCACCAAATCATAAGTAAAGATTCTCTAAATTTCCAGAAGATACGACCAATCATCACTCCAGGAATGTTCTTGTGACTACCGATGAGATCAGTCTCGGACAACTGGTTCGTCGTTTGAGTCTCTGAAATTTCCGGTTTAATTTTTATATGATAGAAATCATCGTACAAGGTTTTACCTGAGAAAAAGATTCAAGCTAAAGTTACTGTGACTGAGAGAACTGCAAATGAGGTTTTTGAAAGAAAATGATCTGCCGTATCACGAAGAATATTTATTCTTCGTGATACAAAGAATCTGTCACGAAGAATATTTATTAAGTATATGCGTATTATAATTTTGAAAAAGATTCTGCAAAAGATTCATCTTACTTAGATGTTCACTAGCTTGAAATATATTATACACCTTTTAATTCTAATATAAAAAGGAAGGAAAACGTTGTAAAGTTTGTTTGAGACATACTCAGTTTAGTTTGTTTGTCGCTCACCCGCCATTTTTGGCACACGAGATTTAAAATGAACAACTTTTAACTGTTGTTCCCAGTCCAATGGTACCCGATCAAATTGGATTCTGAAACAATACAATCAATCATGCCTAAGATGAGATTCGAACTTACGAATTGTTGGTCAGTGCGCTGAGCGTTTGCCTTAGCTAAGCATGCTTGATATTTAATTTAAATATACATATTTTTGACAGCTGGTTATGTACCATCAATCAAAAATATATATTTGTCTAGATGAATTTTGGTTCCACTGTGTAATAGTCTGGCAAATGGTGTTCGCAAATCCTAACTTATCAACCGATAGCATTTTGTGTGTTACTCCCTCCTGACCTTGCAGTTTTATTCTTTAGGAACATGAGGAAAGCATTACGCCAACGACCGTAGGCAAATACCAGATCATTAGTGAATATTGAGAGGGAACATGGTTGGGCGTGTAGGGATCGAACACAAAAATATTTGCTGTGTAACACATGAAATACTTGTAATGGTGTGTTTGAAATTTGGCGATGTACCTTTCCATATAATGTGTCATTTAGAGAATACTTTGTGAAATCCAAATCCAGTTGAGTCAAGTATAATCAGAATATAGAATCGCTCATTAAAACAACATATGATTATAATAATTTTTAAAACTTATAAAATTTTTAATTGGAAATGTAATAAAATTACTTGAAATTATTTTATAAAAGGAATTTATCTTTTTTTCAATGCAATTATCAATTTTTCAATCTTTCAATTTAAGAGTGATACCAATTCTAATGAATAGACGATTCAGAACTAATTCCATTATAAAGACAATTAATTGTTTCTCGCTTCAGTGGTGCAGTCCCTGACAGGCAAGCAGTTCGAGACTCACTATGTGCAGCGTGTGTTTGTGGCTGGGAAGCATTTTTCTGAGAAAGATTTTATTGTTCATTTAAGTTATCGCATTAAAAAAAAAAAATAACCACACTTTTATGAAACAGAAATATATTTATAAGTTTAATATATTTTTAATCTATTAATTGTTTTTTCTTTACTTTATTGGTTTTATTGTTGATAGTATTTCTGCGTTAATATTACTTTCAAATATCCTATGCAAGTTTATTAAAATAAAATAAACGGAAGATATCTTTAAGTGCATATTATGTTGTTCAATAAAATGAAATCTCTTTTTCGATACACGCAAATAAATATTACAGTTACTGTATTTTACAATTTTTATTCAATGAAATAAAAAGAAATTCATATTGATGTTCTCATATGATTAGACTAATTCATAAATAAGATGGAAATTACTATGTGCAAAACAAATTCGAAGTTTAAAATAATTCGAATACAAAATTAATTGTTTTGAATTTCATCTGGAATTTTTGTTTTTAAGCATGACATCAACAATTTCAGAATTTAATCGAAAGCTATTACCAAAGTTTTCCGAAGTGAAAAATTAGTAAACTTTTTGCTTGTAATTATAAATAACGTGAGCGCGCAATTCCGTCCACATACACACACCGTAACTGCACCAGAGGTGGATGAGAACTACCCACTCTTACAGAAAAAATAAATTTTCAATAAAACAAAATTCAAAAGTAATTCAGCATTTGTAACATTTTTTGCAAAAGAATACGTTTTCGGGCCTACACGAGCATCGGCGACCATGACGTCAACGGGCATTCACACCATTGCTTTGTTGGGAAACGAGACCCAGGAAGAGAATTCTTACTCCGAGGAAGAAAAAAAATTCGCCATTGAATACATTAAGCTCGCCAACTTATTGACGTCTGCTGTGCCTTGTCTTCAACTTCAGATTTTTTTTTTATATAAAATGGTGAAGACCCAGCGCGTCGGCGGTTTGGAATTTTGGGAAGAATGCTCGAAATTGGCGAGAACTCGAGACCACCTCGTTATTTATTTTGCTATTCAACTTAAGAGTTCTGCTTTTGTTTTATGCCTTGGCGTAAACAAAGGAACGTTACTTCACGAATTTTGAGAAACTGGAATGACGAAATGCTTCTTTTCCAATTCTAAGTCACTGATTTTTGTGCATATTGTTTTCATTGTTATCTTAATTAAATGCATAGACTTAATTTATTCTAAAATTTTAATTTAAAGCAATTGTTAATAATTCCCCAAAATTTATTATTGATATAATATACTCAATAGTTTCAGCAATCAACTGAGCCAAATCAATATTTGCGGTACAATGCGAAACATATGCCAAGCACTCGGAGAAAAAATGTCCTGTATCTAATATATTTTACTTACTTACAAAACCACGAACTGTGACTTCTCACGGAGATAAATCGAAATAAAACAAATGAAGTATTAAACGTTATCATTTTTTAGTTAGTTATTAAACATTGAAATTGAAACTCCTTTCGTCTGCGTTTCCAAATATTTCTAATTGGTGGCTTGTTGGGAAAGCCGAAAATACATTCGTTCCAGTGTTCAAAAATAAATATCGTTATGTAAAAAAAAATAGAAAAACTGTATGCAATAGTGATAGAAAAGGAGATAAATTGCCACACATGTTTCTGTGTGTAGCTCTTCATTTGTATTAGGTTGTGGCAAAGGAGGAAGTGAAACTCCGCTCTCGAAGTCAGAGGTTTGGCTGGGAAAGCAACTTTACAAATCAGCCTCACCACCAATCTGTAATTTCGTTTCTCTATTTTTATAGAGGCCAGCCCTGCGTGGGTGTTTCTGACAGGATGCGATCTCAAACGCTTCGTTTCCACTGTCAGCTCTTTGAATGAGACGTGCTGAAAAGCTGCGCTGCCGAAGCCAAACTGAAGCATCTTATTGCTTTTATTTAATAATTATTGTAATGGAGGATTTTGTAACATATTATCAGCAATTTACAAATAATTTTTTTATTTATTAAATAAAATTACGATTACGACCCTGAAGAAAACAATTTAATGAATTTTGCGGTCCTCAACAGAAAAAAATAGCTGAAAATGAATTGCGAATTAAAAAAGCAGCCAGACCTGTTT
This sequence comes from Latrodectus hesperus, assembly GCA_037975125.1. Taxonomy (NCBI): domain Eukaryota; kingdom Metazoa; phylum Arthropoda; class Arachnida; order Araneae; family Theridiidae; genus Latrodectus; species Latrodectus hesperus. The sequence goes on along the minus strand of CM075857.1, from coordinate 10,352,902 downwards.
AAGAGTTAGTTACGCTGACGACAACTTGAGATGAAATTTTTTGCAAACACTCAAATGAATATTGCGCGGGGTAGAAATAGGGTCATTTGTATTCTGATTTGAGAGCCGGCTAACCAAGAGAAACAGCCATCATGAAGCTGCATTAAGGACTCTTAAATAACATATTGAAGATTTTTTCATATTGCAAGGTTGATATAAGAAAATATATTATTGTGGTATTACTGAGAATGTCAAAATATGAACTTATGTGAATTTTGATGCACATAAGTGAAAAAATTTACTAACCGAGCTATCATGTATTGATGTAAAATTGTATGGATTGCTGCAGCTTATTGTTCTCTTGTTTTGAAACTAATGGGTTCGATTACCTCCTAAGCTAAAGATCATTATGCTGAGAGGATCAATCTATGTTAAGCTATCATACAATGCGATTCCTTTGCTGGTGGAATGAGGGAGCCAGTCCAGATGTCGATCTTGTCACTTGGTCGTTATTCAGAATGATGATGATGAGGCGTGCTTAAAGCAGCAGAAACAGGCGCTCAAATACACGATCTCACTTGTCCACAACCTTGAGGTTTAAGCTGGAGTCCGAAACATCCACAGAAGAGATTAAAGCAGCTGGAATGAAGGTTAGAGTACTGAAAATTATGGTACACAATTTTTAATTTGAATGACAGCATATATTTCGATGCAACATTATGAGTCTATTAATTAGTTTCATATTGATATTATTTCTAATAATAATAATTTATGTCATTTGGAATACAATGACAATGCTGAAACCATAAAAATCCATCCTCAGACAGGATTCGAATCGATGAACTCTTGATATGAATATGAAAGCATAAAATATTCCATCACAAGTTCTTAAATTTATATGACAACAATACAAATGAGCGTGCAATAATAACTCTGTAGAGATATTTTAAGTGTAATAAAGGAGTATGCAATTTCTTTTAGATTATCTTTCGGTTTCTATCTGTTCTGTCCATTAAAATATTAATGCCAGAAATATTGTTCATTCTCTTTTGTAACATGCTTTTTCAATGAAACGAACGCTCGTTCAAAAAGGCGGCGGTATTCGATTAACGGATGAGGAAAAAAATTTCAGAATAAGGAACAATGCATATTTCCCAGAGCGCGTAAAATTAATTACTAATCGTCTACAGATGTTACTCTCTGCTGAATTCTTCATTATTTACCTAGCCTTAGCGAATTTTGTTTCCACTATAACCACATATCTACAAGTGGACTCATCAACTCCCAGTTAAGGCTGTTTACATAATTCGCCCTAATCACACGTAAATGGACCCTGTGTCGCCTGTGAGCACTTTTCTAGACACAATACTTAGAAAGAAACATTTTCTTTTTACCTTAAAAATAACAACCTTTTTGGCGGAGAGAGCCTCAGTCATACATTTCCTCCAATTACAGGAGAGCTGCTCTGGAAGGTCGGCCTTTGTTTCAGCTTTTGAATTTCAGGCAGCCCTCGTTCTTTATTCACACTTGCAGAATGTTGAGATCTCTTTGTCCGAGAAACATTTCAGTTCGGTGAATGAAAAGGAGAGCCTTAATTGATGAGCGTCGAAAAGTTGCCTCGTTTTCAAGGCGACCACGTACTACGAATAACGAAAAGACTGCGACACATTGTAAAGAGATTTAGAATTTTAAAAAACATGATACTTTTCTAAAAAGTTTTAGTTAATTTGACGAATGAGTTGAAAATATTGTATTTATATTTCTGCTGTGTGTGCTGAATGATAATATCTACCTCCTCCTGTAGGTTAAATACATAACTATGGATCATGGTTTTATTTTTCTGTCATTTTCTACACGCGAGTAGTTATCAAAATGACCTCAAAGTGAATTCCGAGCCAATACAAATATTTTAATTTTGATGTGGGAGTCGAACCAATGAACAGTTGAAATGAGGACAAAAATTTTAATACTATGAAGCCAGATCTGCAATAATTATTGAGCTTGAACCTAGCGAGGCAAGTTTCTGACATGATGTCCTCCTTTCCAAATTTCTGTGAGGAATTCTTAAGATTTTCTTATGATTGAGATTTGTTAATAAGCAAAAGCTCTATCTTCATTGCAGAATTTTTTTTTTTTTTAATTTGCAGAGCCAGTATCCAACCTTAATAACTTTCTTGTCAAGTGATTTTGGCTTTGTATGTAATAAAACTTAAAAGGTTTTAAATGAAAACATTAGGGTATACATATATATATATATATATATAATTTGAACATTTTAAAATCCATAATTTTGGTATTATTATCACCATTTTAGATATTGAAACCGATAATAATCTACAGTTAATTAAAGAAAAACAGTTTATTATTTATAAAAAAACTGTAGTACCTCTTGGGCTTAAAGAATTATTTAATAATTCAAAAATTAATTATGTTAATACTAAATCATTTATTTACTTTTAGACCCAATGATAAATGTATATGCGATCTTATAATTACAAGCTATCTAAAAGTTTTGTTTTATGCTTCTACGTTTCTATGAAAATGAGACAAACCAACTTTCTTCAACAATCAAAAAATAAATTTATTTAACAAGGCAAAACAAATAAACTGCAGCATACTGAGAGGGCAAAAGTCTTTTTCTAGAGCTCTTGTCCCAACAGCAGCTACTTTCTCTCTATACTCTTTTGACATTTTCTTTCGTTTGAGCCCCAAAATACCTTCCCATAAAACCAACATAAGTAAAAATTATCGAAAAACTACAAAAAGGTTATGGAAATTTTAAGCAAAACCCACTTTCAAGGAGCTAGAGATATTTATAGCAACGAAGGGGAGCACTGCATTGGCTCTTTGCAAAGAGTCAATAACGATCAATGGACCATCGCTAAAGATATCGTTAACTACAACAATGTCAAATGGGCAATCTCTGTCTTTAAACCTCTAAAAAGCCCAGGACCTGATAAAGTTATGCACATCATGATCCAGAAGGCAGTGAAGGTTATCATCCAGTACTAACTAGAATTTACAGAGCTATCTTAGCACTGGGTTACATACCAAAGATATGGCAGAAGACCAGGATTGTTCTCATTCCTAAACCTGGCATGGACACCTATGACCAGACCAAGTCTTACAGACCTATCAGTCTTCCTTCATTCTTTCTTAAAATTATGGAGAAAATCATTGATCGGCATATAAGAGATTACTTAGGTAGTAACAGTCACTTGCATGCTCTTCAATTTGCCTATCAACCCGGCATATCTACTGAAACTGTTTTACATCAGCTAGTTTCTATGATTGAAACTACTCTGGATCAAAAAGAAATTGCCTTGGCAACTTTCCTCGACATCCAAGGTGCCTTTGATAATACTTCCCATCCATCCATCCTCAATGCACTTAGAGGGGCAGGGATTAATCAAACCCTGTGTACTTGGATTGAAGCCTTGATTTCGGATAGATGTATACAAATGAACATCTTCGGTGAATCATTTGAAAAAAAGACTAATAGAGGTTGTCCTGAAGGAGGTGTTCTCTCACCATTACTTTGGAACCTAGTTGTAAATAGCCTTATAAAATATCTATATGATAGGGACTATTATACGCAAGGATATGCTGATGACATTGTCATCTTTATCCTTGGCAAAGATTTCGACATAACTTGTCATCTCATGCAGGATGTTCTAAGTTATGTAGGTCAGTGGTGCATGGATAGGGGACCTGATGGTTAATTCTCAGAAAACCTACCTTGTACCTTTCACACGCAAAAGAAAACGGAAGGATTTTTTCATACCAAGACTTTTTGAGGTTGAAATCAATGTGGCTTCAGAGGTGAAGTATCTGGGCATTTATTTAGACCAAAAACTCACCTGGAATATGCACATTGGTGATAAAATTAACCGGGATAAGAAAAGCATTATGATATGCAGGCGAATGCTTGTTAAAAACTGGGGTCTGCATCCAAAACTGATGTTTTGGATGTACACAGCTATTGTCAAGCCCATTATCACATATGCCTGTGTGATCTGGTGGCGTAAGATGGAACAGAAGTCTGTGATTGACAGACTAGGAGGTCTACAAAGACTGGCCTGCCTCTGCATCACAGGAGCAATGTCCACCGCATTAACCAGAGCATTGGAAGTTTTGTTGGATCTGACTCTCTTAGACATCTTCATCTGCAGCACTGCCAGAATGATTGCATACAGAATGAAGTTACAAAACCAATGGTACAACCAGCATGTTGCCAAAGGGCACAGGGGCATTACCAGGAAAATTCAAGAACCTACTTTTCTGATGCCTTCGGACATCATGGAAACGTCATATATGTTTGAAAGGACATTTGAAATAGTTTTTTAATTTAGAGACGAATGGGATAACAAGATGTTCAAAATTAAAACAGGAGATCTAATCTGGTACACAGATGGATCACAGAAAAACAGCCTCTCAGGATTGGGAGTATGTGGCGTGTCACCAAGAACCAGCCTATCTATAAGTCTAGGGCGATGCGTTATAGTCTTTCAAGCAAAAGTTTTTGCCATTATCTGAGATTAAATATGAGGAAGGGCTACCACGGTGAGCGGATTCTCATTTTTAGAGTCAGTCAAGCCGCTTTAAAAGCACTCAGTTCCTTCGAAATCAAATCTAAAATGATTTTGGAGTGTAGAAACCTTCTTACAGAACTGGCAACTAGAAACAAGGTGATGCTTGTATGGGTGCCAGGGCACTAAGGTATCGAAGGTAATGAAAGAGCTGATGAACTTGCTAAACAAGGATAGTCTTTTGCTCCCATTGGTGCAGAAACTTTTTGTGGGATCTATATGAAGACCGCAAAAACCAACGTTCTTAGATGGGAAAAACGGAAGATGTATGAACTTTGGCTCAACACTCCTGGTCAAATCCACGCTAAAAGTATGATCTGTGGATCATCAGCGAGGATTGCCTCTGAAATTCTAAGATGCTCTAGGCAAAAGATACATTTAATCATAGGCTTCATAACTGGGCACTACTATTTCAGAAAACACCTCCATAAAATGGGACTGTTTCAGCAAGACCCTATATTCAGGAAATGTCATACGCAAGAGGAAACGGCCAAGCATATCATTTACGAATGCGAGGCTCTTGCCCTCCCTAGATTAACTTCTTTAGTCATCATCCATATTAGATAGTTGCACCTAGACTCCATTAAAAGTTATTGGACTTTATTAATAAAGTGGGTGACCCAAGCAAAAGTGGAAATAGGAAACATTGGGTTTGGAGTTAATAGTACAAAATGCTGACAAAAGCAGAGGTGCCCAATGAAATACAAAACTAACTCTAAGAAGAAGATATATATATATATATATATATATATATATATATATATATATATATATATATATATATATATATATATATACATATATACATATATGTATGTATATATATATATATATGCATACCACACAGTCGTTGTAAACCATGGTGGAATGACAAATGTCAAAATACTTAGAAGAAACAGGAGGTAATGGGGGTTACTTAGGAGATACCCCTCAACAGAGAATCTTATTACCTTCATGAAAGCAAAAGTATTAGCTCGCAGAGCTCATTGTCGAACTCAGAATTAATCATAATCTCGCTATGTACCATCAATGAAATCTTCAACAACTAGTAAACAGTTATGAAGAAAATTTAAAGCAGCCAATGGAATTTATATGAAGTTTTCCATTCCTATTTTGAAACCCGTTGCTGCTGTAATGTAAGGACATCTCTAACGTTCCTGTTGACACTTTTGTTAGCATCTCAATTAACGACTCTTATATTCTTTCGTTTTAAGGACAAAGAGTGATGCTGAGCGAACACAAATTCGTTTCAACCATGGTGAAGCTTTGCCTTACAACTGCGAATTTTGGATGTTGGAATTCAAGAAATCCTTACAGTAGGCCAATGATATCAGCCCATAGCTTGATGGAATCAGCTACCAAATATTTCAAAATTTAAGTTTGTATGTTTTTTAAATAGAATCTGGAATGAAAAGAAACTTCGATCACTTTGGAATGAAGCAGTAGTGATTCCATCCTTAAGGCTGGTAAAGATCCTTCACATTATTGACCAACTCTCTGATGAGTTGCTTATGTAAGACTCTTGATCTATGATCAACACTCGTCTCGTATATGTCTTAAAAAGAAATAAATGTATTCATATCAATCAGTATGGCTTCAATAAAAGAGGCTCCATTCTTGATAATACAACTTATTTGGAAACCCAAATATTCACCTTTGTGCGTAGGAATTATCTGGTTTCCATTGTCTTCGACACAGAGAAGGCATATGACCATACATGGTGATATGGCATTCTCCGTTCATTATAAGATTATTACTTTCGGCGTAATCTTTCGATATTCTCACAAAATTTTTTAAGCTCTCATGTTTTTAAAGTTCATATTGAAACACTTTTTTCCAATACTTTTTTCAAGAGAAGGGTGTACCCCAAGGCTATATTTTAAGCTTCAAAATTTTTACCCTTTTCATCTTCCATCAATTACCATCTTCAGTAAATGGTACACTATATGTTGAAGACCTGCAAATAGCATGTCGGGGTTCAAATATGCTGTTAATTGAAAGACAACTGCAAACAGCAGTTAATAAACTTGCTGCATCATGTGCCAAGAAGGGCCATACATTATCATCATACAAGAGTTCAAATGTCCACTTCTGTAGAAAGACTAACTTTCACAATGATCTAGTTTTAAAATCAACAACATTCCAATAAAATAGTCAATGTAATAATATTTCTGGGAATTGTCTTTGACATAAAATTAACCTTTCTTCCGCATGATTTATATTTGCGGAATAAGTGTGAGCGGTCACTTAATACCCTCAAGGTGCATTCAAATAGATCTTGGGTTACAAATAGATACAAATTACATGGCTCCTAATGCCTCCCTTAAGAAACTTTACGATGCTCGTACAATAGGCGTCTCACTTTGCTCACACAAGCCAGATCACATCTGTGGCTTTCAGACTTATGTGATGTTCAGATAGAGTCTGATGACCAATTTGCTTGTCAGCCTTGATATGAACCTACAAATACTTTTATACCTTTGCTCAATTTATAAAATCAGACGCAACACCAATTATTTTTCAACTGTTTTGTTCTTATCATCTTCAGTATCAATCACACAAACCTTTATTCTCAGAAGGATCTAAAACCGCTAGACATGCTGGCTGTTGAGTTTTTACTAATAATGCGTTTTTTAACAACAGCATAAATTCGTCCTGCTCCATCTTTACTGTTGAAGCAAATGCTATTTATTACGCGCTTCAGTGTATGAATACAGATGATTATCATCAATATTGTGTATACACTGACAGCATGAGTACAATTGAAGCTTTGAGAAACAATAGTTTTAACTGTCCTCTTGTTGTATCAAAAATTTTCAGAGCATTGGATTTCCTTGCTGGCAAGGGAAAAGAGATTTTATTTAGTCGGATACCAAGCCACTTGGGTTTTGATGACAATGAGAGAACGGATGCAGCTGCAAAGGCTGTATCAGATCCAGTTTTACTATCACTTCTTGTCTCAGATATTTGGTATAAATATATATATTTTTAATACATTTATTAAATTTTTAAACACAATTATAAAGATTATAATATCAGTATATGCACTTATTTTTGTTTTTAAATTTTTTAAGTTGTTTGGATTTTTTTAAAAAAGCAATAAAAATAAATAAATAAATAATTTCTTTAAAAACAAATTGCGTGTTTTTGGAGCATGTGCTATTAAACCCAACGAACCAACCTTACTCCCTACAATTGCATAAGGTTAGAAGAACAGAGTAATTACTTCTCCTGCATCATTTACAGAATTAGGAGGATGCCGTTTTATAAAGGACATAGTGATGATCAGTATCTTCGCCTTCTCTCGTTATAGTTATTTAAAAAACATTCTACCTTTTCAAAACTTTCCCTTAAACCGTTTTTGTAAAATTTTTGGAGCAATGTTGAAATTTCGATAAATACCAATATTTATCCAGCATACAATTGTCATTTCCAACTTAGGAACAATTCCTATTTAAATCCTCTGCACCTCATTTTTGCATTTGAGTCCTCTGCACCTGACCTGGAGGTACCACTTTGAGTTGATCTCTACAACATCCACATCGAGCTCCTCGAATCTCCACTGTTTGTTCGTTTGTTTGTCACTCAACGGTCATATTTTGCACACGAGGGCTAATTAGACCGGGACCTACGGTTTAAAGTGGATTCCGAACCACTACAAACGTCCATGCCCAAGGTGGGATTCGATCCCACGAACTGTTGAACCGAAGGCAAGAGCGCTAACCATTCGACTGCCAGCTCGGCTTGAATCTCCACTTGATTAGATATGAGAATCCTGATGTCAGCGGTGAACTTGCCGAAGGAGCAGTTATTTGACCAGTTAAAAATCTATATGCGGAGAAGGAAAATGCATTTTATGTCTTTTTAGCGGTAGGCTATGGAATCTAGGAAACCAAGTTACCTGCTTAGGTTCGACCCCATTACAGTGCCATAATTATGAGGAATTTATTATCTTTTTTATATCTTTATGGGTATCAGCGTGAAACCGATCCCCAATAAATGTAAGGCAATCCACGGTATTCTGATATAAGGCCTCCAAAATATCGTAACCAAGGGGTTCGATACTTGAATCAACTGAAAACTCACTGAATGCCTTCTTCCAATACCCTTGATCTGTGGGATCTGAACCCGTTGCCAGATCAGGAATGACTGTAATTCAAAATTGGGGAGCAGTTGGTTGGGACAAGTAGCGGTGATCACATTGGAAACGAACAAAATATTCTAAAAGAAATCCCCTCGTTATTTTCCGAATAATTCACTATTAGTTTTATTTTAATAACTAAGTTATATTAAGCTCTGCATAAATAATAACGATTGCACATAAAAATATATTTTGAATATGTAACCTTATTAATCAATGCATTTATGTCGTAATATGTGAGTCTTCGAATGATAATTATAGATTATTTAATATTTTAATATTCTTAATAAAATTTAATAGGATTTGCACTGTTTTTATTTTTTTCTGCTGCCATTTTAAATGTACTAATAGTAGTCTAAGAGTAGATTACTAGTACGTGTTGACACTTGAATCAATGTTTCTCATGCCATAGGTTCAAGTTTAAAATTTTGCTTTTCACCATAATTTTGATTGAGCATATTTTTTTTAAAATCATAATCTTAAGGATAAAATGGCATATTTTTATGAATGAATAGAATGTACTCGCAAGATTTGAAATCTGTTGGCCTTAATACAGATTCATGGTTTATTTGTCAATATTAAAATTTCATTTAACTTCGAATTAAATTCAAATAAAATTAAAAGGACTTATTTTTATTCCCCCCCCCCGGTCAAGAAAAGCAGACGGTCAAGCGACGCATCTTTATGAAAAGAGAGCTATTGCTTTTGGCAAATTTACTGCAAAAGTAATTCGCTACTCCCTTTTGCCAATCCACTGAGTCCAGTGTAACTGCAACCGTATGACGATTATCTCTGGAATTCCTCCTTAATTATAACAAGTTTGCATAAATCCCTAGTAATAGAGCTCGCATTTTGTCGAGAACTGACCTCCTTGGACCATTTAAAGCGTAATAATTACCCTGTCAACAATGCCAGGAATTTGGTAAAAAAAATTTAAAAAAAGAGAGAGACCCAAAGTCTTTTTTTTTTTTTCGTTCCACATTTCATAATGCAGGCGTACCAATTATTTGGGGCAAAATGTGTCGGTCAAATGATAATATTCTTCGCTCCCAACTTTATCCAAGGAGTTTCATTAGAATTCCAAACCAAATTAATTTAGTATAAAAGTTAAAAATGTTTTCCTGCCGAGCTTCCGCTCTCGTCTCCGGAATCAAATTTCTGAAATGAAAACTAATGTTATTTCTCATTAAGTACAACGAAAAAGAGATCTCTACTCTAAATATATGTCAAGTCGTTATCACCCCCATTCTGATTTTTTTAGTGAAGTACATTCATTTCAAATGAATCTATTTTAAATTATTTCCTGGTTTTAAATTAACTTCAAGAAAGCGTGATATTTAATTGTCCCCATTAGATGGGGTAAAAGGCTGTAGCTAGTTCCAAGTGAATTAATGCTTAAGTAAGGAGTAGATTATTTTGAGATTAATTCACTTCTTTATGTAACTTTTCCTATTACGGTTCAGTTGGAAAAGTGGAGCAGTGAACCCCATATTGTAAGATAACAACAACATTCCTGACGCAGCTCTTAAAAAGAAAAAAACACTTCTGTCTTCTCTTCCCGTATTCACGCATGCAACTAAAAACAACAGAATCAATGGCGATTCTTTCATTCAAATTAAAAATGCAGCTGGTTGACAAGGCTTGATTCAGTGTAAAATTTTCTCTACAAGTTTAGTTGACTGTTTGCTTGCGCTGAGAATAATCTAGAAATATCACACGATTTCTAGTGAATATTCCTAATCACTTCAGGATGATGAACAATTGGTACACAATTTAACGATGTTGCGCATCATTAGCCACGGTCCCAAACATTATTTACCAAGTCATTTGATTAAAATAAACTTATATCAAAAGGATAATTCATCTCTTAACTGTACACTGACGATTAAACCCAGAATATGCAGTTAAAAGTCTTATACGTCAAATACTATTGAATAATGTTCTATATTAATCAAAATTGATATAAATATTTCAAAAATACAAACAAATAAATATGGGATACAGAATTTCACATTTATAATTTTTAGCTGGTCAAATTAAAATAGGGGCAAAAATTATTTGTATAAATTAAATCCAGATCAGATCGAGTTTTTCAAGATAAATCATAAGCCACTAGAAAAAAGATTAAATCATTTCTGTGAATGCGCACTGTGTCTGAAAACGTTTTTGAAAATTTAAGCGCACGAATAAAACTATTAATTGTAACAAAATAATTTTTTTCTATGCAAACGATGTGGATTCATAAAAAAAAAATTCGTCAATGTAAGGACAGCTCTTGAACAATATTTTAAAATTAATATAATTAGAATACACTCCAGCCAGACATTTTATGATCCTGTTAGCAATTCTCACTTCAGTTACTTATAGCGAAATAGAATAGAAATGGAATTTCGAAATTAACTCGAAATCTTAGCAAGAATAGTTTTATTCTAAGAAAAATCATTCCAGAAAATGGAAACTTAATACTTTTACTTTATATTCCCGATTAATACTTTTAATTAATATTCCTGATTATTGAGATATTATTAATATTCACTAACTGTCAGATAAGATCTAGTCAGCATAAAATTATTAAGAATGCAGAAAACGCAATAATACTAACATAACAGTTTTATTTTTATCTACAATGGTCAATTCAACTATTTACAAAAGAAATTATTAAATTCCCAGACAATGTCATTCCATTTCTGTCCAATAGTTTGACAAAGTTTTATGACCTTACCTTTTTATCAGATCCACTTGCTAAATTATTTTGAGTACTTTGATATCAATAAATAAAAATATTGTCTTGAAATTTCATTGTTTTCAACAAATACTTAAATTTTAAATATTTATTTTAAAATTTTTATTTTAAAAAAATATTCATTTAAAAAAAAATTTTAAAAATTTTAAATATTTATTATACAATTTATATTAATGTGTTCATTCTGATAATGAATATCTCATCGAAGTATTTTTTAAAAATATACATTTATGTACAATGCGCTTTACGGAAAAAACAACATTTATAAATACATATTTTTTGTAATAACTGTTAGAAAATCAAAATGACCTAGAAATGTGAAACAAACAGTTAATTCATGAAAAGCAAATTTAGAAAACAAAAGTCATTTCAGGGTTCTCAATCACAACATGTATATCAAGCGCTCTAGTTCACAAAGGAAAAAAAACTCCAGTTTCTTCCCCTCGGTTCGAGCTCTCATTTTCTCTGCCTTCTCACAGGACGGAGCTATTAGGAAAGCAAAAATTTTAATGTATATATATATATGTAGTTTTATTAAATTAAATTAACTTAATTTCTACATAAAGTGTCAGAGAAGAATGCTTGATCAACTCTCTGCATCATAAACTAAAACCGTGATCGCAACTAACAATTTTAGAATGAATTAGAAATGCATCGTGATGGTGCCATTACACAATAGTGCATCCGTTAGACCAGAACAATCTTGTTCAGTTCAAAACTTTATATGGAGTAGAAATCGCGTCGCACACTTCAAAACACCCTGTCATGTTTTGTTGTCATCTCTCTAAAAGAGCTTTCCTATTTTATCTATTTCTAAAATCTAAGGATTAAATCATGCTCTACGCGTTATTTATGTTTATATTTGTGCATTAAAATATGAAAATCAAACACGTACACTTTTGTAAATAGCTATAGTACCCTGATTTGAATATCGAGTCTTCATTTTAAATATACAACCATGACAAAAAACTCAGAATTATTTCAACTTTATTTTAACAGAGTTTAATGTTAGCTTTAAACGTTCGCATAGTTCGTGGGACTTCTTAGATCGAGCTCACAATTGCATGATAAGTTAGGATTCGTCTACCAATAAGCTCTTGATGCATCGATCCTTTTTATGGCATTCATTTGTGCCCTTGTTATTGGTCATAATAATATGAAGTTATCATAATTCTGCTGACTCTACTTTATTGCAAAATATTGGCAATGATATTATTATTCGGCATCTGTCTCCTTGTTCATGTCACACAGGAGATCGGCAAACGTTATTGAAGCCAATACATAAAAGTTCATCATCATTTCGATATTTAATCACAGAAAAGTAAAATTTCTCCTTGCCAACAACTCCTTCATAGCTTTGCTGAAATTCGTTTCAACGCCTCAATTTACTTTGAGTTTATATTCGTTCAGGATTCATATAAAACTGATCTACAAAGTTTTCGTATGTGAAAAATGACCATTGAACAACAGGCAAACCAAGTGCCAAATTTTTTTTGTGTTCTGTGAAATGACAGAGTAACTCATTATTTTTGTGGGGCGCTCTCATAAAAACATTGCAACGACTTCTCTTCGGAGCGACGAAGATACCATGACGCAGAAATAAAGTTTTTTTTTCAGCAAGCACCCAATATATTTTTAACTTTCTCGATCACAAATTGACTAAGAAAACTGGTTAAAAATTACCAATACAATGTCTGTGTCACGGAAGCAGCTTTCAAAAATAGCTTCTAACTGACCGATTCATTTTGATTTAAGCTCCTGGAGAACACGGACTAAATTTTGGCTACAAAAATGTCTCCAAATACTGCCTTAGAGTTTCTGACATTTCTCGGCTCAAAAAACCTCTATTTTCACAGAATAAACAATTCCAAAAATTAAATAATAACGAAAATCTTTAACAAGTAATTAAACATGAATATGAAACGTTAGATATAGATTTAATAATATTTTTAAAGTTATCGTATCATTTATATTTCACATGTAAAATATGGTTGGCTTTACATGTGAGAAGGACTTTGTTCATCTTTTTATTGGGTTGCTCGTCGATTAATGGCAGAGATGCCGAGATCGGGTGTAGGATAGGAATTTTTACATGTGAGATACAAATGATACGATAATTTACATACATCATTCATATCAGCGTATTAAATGGCATATAACAGAAAGAAAACGTCACATTCACTGGTCTCAGCACCTACGGTACCTTGGAGCAAAAAAGAAATTTCATTATGGAACTAAGCACTTACTGCTATTCATAAATACTTGAATAAATTTTGCTCTAGATTTGGAGTGATTTAAGCAACACTAGACACAACTGGACAAATTTAAACAATACAAGACACAACTATACAAATTTAAACAATACTAGTGAATATTTAAACAACATTAGAGTGATAATAAAATGATTTTTTAATCAAAAATTACGAAAATATAATAGTAGGACCCAAAAAGTGGGCGGGTCTCGCAATTTAGAGAAGTAGAAACTAAGAAGAAGATCCCCAGACTTAGCCTGCCACTCCCAAGACATCGTTTCAAGTGTAGGATATTGCAACCACGACCTATTTAGCAAGCCGATACACGACAGGACTTTGGTTGGGCTGTGATTCGAACCATTTCTTTAACGAGTGCGGATTCTAAGGCCACTGCGATCTCAATAATTAAATACTGAAGTGTCCATTCGCGTTCCAATGCACTTCTGATCTGCCCGCCGTTTGGAGTAGTGGATACACATGCAATGAAAACAATAATTTTTTCAAAGATAGGGCACAGGTCCGGTATAATCCAGGATTCCAAATTCTGAATTATTCTGGCGATGAAGAAATGTTGCCAAGGTAACGTATTGTGATGTGCGCAATAACGTAAATATAAAGTTACCAAAATAGAATTTTCTGCATTATTTTTATAGGTCTCCATATCTATGACGTAATAAAAATGAGGTTGCCAGACACATTAGAAAATAAGCCAAAAATGTCGCCAAACTCAGAATTTTGAACCCTGGATTATACGGCACCATTACCAAAAATAGAAAAAATAATCGTAAATAGTTATATATTTAAAAAAATAGTTAAATGAAAATATTGAAAGATAGGGAGATTCGATACCATAAATAATATTTTATCTTCTTTCTGTGATTCCGCATGGATGACAAAGTTAAAAGATGAAAAGAACTTCACACCAAACACTTTTGAAGCAAGACATCTGAAGAAGAATTTTATTTTTTTATATAAATAATAGCATACTATAAGAAATTTTACAGGAAATTCATAACAGAATTAATTTTGTTATAAATTGATTGGAAACTCTTTCAGCAAAATTTGTAAAGGAAAGACAATCTTTGCCTCATATAAGCCGAGACAACATCGTGGTACAGTTCCATTCTATGAAACTCGAGACAAATGTCGGCTTTCAAACAGAATCAGCATTTTATTAACCGTATTTGCAACGTCTATGTTATATGCAATTTTGAAAGATAATACTTTATTACTGATCCTTATAATGAATTTACAGTATTTAAAATATAAAATATTATAAATAAAAAATATTTTTAAAATACCTAATCCATTTGGGAAAGATCACCTTTTAATCTTCGTTAAAACCCAACGCTCATCTCCAGAACTAAATGAAAAGCCAATAGAAATCTTTTCGACATCAGCAACCTTATGCAAGAAATTGTCTTATGTAGCATTTATTGCATGACGAATGACACACTTCTTGCATGATTGAATTATTGTCTCTGTTTTTGGAGATCTCATAGTTTATGTTTACTGCTTTTTTTAGATCGGCTTCCTGATTCGGCCTAACATTTAATATGTTCTCAGTTGGCCCAGAATCTCTCCCTTTAGCCTGTTTCCGTGCTCTATAGACTACGCAACCCTTTTATAGCAATGCCAACTTTTTTCCAAGCCTCTTCTCGCCAACACATTTGAAAAAATAATTAAATATTAGAAATTTCGCACATTTAAAAGTCTGTCACAAAAATTGGAAAGTTTTGACGCACTCAGCTGATGACAGCACGTGCGCATTCACTAAACTCTGTGCGGTTGTGACACACTCCACAAGCACACAAGAGCGTCGAATGGAAGGAATTTGAATGCAAATGAATGACAATTAAAGATTGAGCACGGACGCACTGCGTTTCTGAAAACCTATTTTCAAAGGAGTCGGCAAATAGGACAATAAAGGTTATTTATGATATAATTTAAAGAGAAAGTTATTATTTTTTTAAAGTACTTACGCATCGAAACTTATAGAGATTATGCAGCGTGGTAATCAAACACTTTTAATTGAATTTATTATAAAATGATTGATCCTGTCGCAAAAATGAGGTTGTTGAGATTTCAGAATATTGTTTCACTATGAAATCTATTGTTGTGGTCCCCACCCCCCTTGATCCTTTCAAATCCACGTTCCTAAGAATCCTCAGATAATTATAAACAAGACGTTAAAAAGCCTGTCTATAAATAGTCTGCGATAAATCGGTATTTGTACACGGAGTTTGTACGATGCACGAGATTTATGGTAAGAACGTGACCAATGTAAAACAAATATTGCAATAATAGAATTTATAGGATGAATTTATTTTAGAATTTTTCACTTCCCCCGTACACATACCACATTGGTTTCAATTATAATGTCATAGATACTTTTAATAATTACGTTGAAAGTAAAAACTTCTAAGAAAAGTATTTTTTCCAACCAAAGTTATTTATTTTTCTTAAAACATAGTCCCAACAGCAACATAGGAAATACATCAAAAATTGTTATTGTTTCTCAAAAGCTATCGAAAATTATGATGGTTATTTTCGTTGTTTTGTAAAATAATCTTTTTGCCTCTTTTTTGCTGCATTAAATGAAGCGAAATAGAGAAATGATTTGCTTCGACAAGAGCAGTCAAATTTCTTTTTTAGATTTAACCCAACACGTAAATTTATCTCTCTGGAAGTAAAACTGTAACAATTACACGGAGTCACACAAAATAATCTCTCAAGAAGAAAATATTTAAAAAACAAATCAACTACATGAGAAATAATATAAGTCTCTTGAAATTGCGAGTAAAATTAGATAACAGAGGAGCGATAACCATGCGTCGGCAGGTAAAACAGACGGACACCTCTAATGGAATGAAAAACACACAGTCGCTCCAGTCAGTGCCTTTAAATAAAAGTTTTGCAATAGATTTCGTTTCCGTCGATTCACTTCAACAGAAACGAATCTTCTTGAAAAGATTCGATGGGCGCTCCAAATTTGGATTGTTTTGTCCGCTGTTTTTTTCAGCGGATTGACTTGTAATTTTTTGGTTCTGTTTTTAAAAGCTATCAAAGGAAGATCATTGATCGACTTCCGGTGACTGAATGCAACTGCGCGACGCTTATGAGAGCCAAAATGTCATCCAATTACGACAGAGATTCTTTATTGTGTTAGATAACACAAAATTCCAAATGATACCCACACAGATTTGACAAACTATTTGCAATTGCACTTATAGATAAGACGATTTTTACAAGCACCTTAATAATATTCTTTGTATAAAGTCTTTCTATGTGATTATATTTTTTTAATTAATTTACAAAATACATAAATGATCATGAATTTTACTTAAAATTTTTTTACACTGAAACATTCGGTTCTCAGTAAACTATTATACGTAAATTACGAAATTAGAGACTTCATTAAGTTAAATTATCAATTTTATAAATTCAAAATATAGAATGGTTATAAATTATATATATATATATATATATATATATATATATATATATATATATATATATATATATATATATATATATATATATATATATATATATATACCATACATTTTACCAATTAGCTGTTGTCAGGAAATACTTTAAGGTTTTCACACCCCAGAATTCAAGATTTGTTTTATAAAGAGCTTCATACCGGTAATATAGTATATAATAGGGTTCATAATGATTAACAGTGTTTTTTTAATGGATAGTTTTGCGGGATCAATCCCAGCCACTGATAAAAAGCGGAAAGTGGGTTTTCATAAGTACGTCAGTGGAGACGGATACTTTGGAAATTCCCTGGTTTCTTCACTTGCGATTCGTGAATATTAGAGCATGTATTATTAAAAATGAATGGAAAAGTTTTTAATTATTAATATAATTTGTAATTTAATTTATAACCAAATAAGAATCTAAAATAAATATTTTCATAGTCACAAAATCTTTGTCGGAAACTAAATGGAAGATTCAATTTGATGAGGCAAATTAAATTTTCCCTTTCGTTTTTTACATAAATCTTTATATATTAATTAAAGATACCTAGATTGTATCAAATATGAAAAACCAGGAATGATCCGAAAAAATATTTGGTCAAATTCTTACAGTAGAGGAATACAAAAGAAATTTTGAACGAATTAAGATTCTAAGAATAAGCTCTTCAATTCTACAGTTTGTTGGTTCAACTGCCTTATCGGCTGTAGAAGTTTGAAATTCAAGTTAAATGATAATATTTGGTCATATTAGTTTTCTAGATTAAAAAGTAATACTAGAATAATAAATCCAGATCTTGAAGTGGACTTTCAAATTTTTCCAATTATACTATTCATTTCTTTTATTTTTCGACATTTTTAACGAAACATTCGTTTATAAAATATGCGTAAAATTAAAGGATATTTTAATTGTTAAAAACCTAGCACCATTTCAATGATTTCATACAAACATTCTACCTAATCGTATACAGTTTGTTATGTCGAGCTGAAAAGTGTTAAATCTGTTCCTCAGGACTCTTCTAGCAGATTGGAACCCATGATGAGCTCTCCTGAGTACGAAGGATCGACAAACAAACCAAGCTGCAATTGTTTACTCCGGAATAAAAATTAAATGTTTTTATAATTTTTCTTTCAATGAAAGGAAATTATTTCTGTAATTTTAAATGCTTTCAATTTACATGTACATTACGAAGTGGTCATTATTTTTAGTAGCATTTAAAAATAAAAGTATAACTACAAATATAGCCAGAAAATTGTTCTTGTGCACTCTATGTAAAATCAAAATCTAAAAAGAAAGAAAATGTTTACTTTTGAGTGAACAAATTGAGTACTGATGCGAAACAAAATTATCGCTCAAAATACACACAAATAGAGTTTATTTCGTGCAAGTGCAGGTCGTGATTTTTATAACAACAAGAAGCTGAATAAATAAAAGAAATTCCTCTGAGAAAATTATAGTTAAATATGTTCTGGATTGAAATAAAAATAGTCTCGTAAAATAATTCAAATTTTTCATCAGAAATGTTTTTAGCAAACTAATCAACAAACTTTGTTGTGGTACTAAACACTAAAATATTTTCAGACATATATTACAAAATTAATGTCTTATTTTAAAGAGAACAATAAAAGATTTTCATCCTATACAAACAGTGAGACGAATGTCAACTGGATAAATTAGATTTTCTGTGTGTTGTTTGCAGAAACTAAAAAGAAAGTTAATAAACAAATTTTTTTTCATACGAAATATTTAATGCAACTCATTTTGAGAAATGTTTTGCGCAACATCGGAAAACTGTTGAAAGATCATATTTGTGTGAATTGATTTCAAAATACTAATTGTTCATAAAAATAAAACGCTTACGGGGAAGATGTAAAATATGATATAATTAGTAGAAAATGTATGGATCTGGTCTTAAATTTTCTTTGATACATAAGCGAATCATAAATTGTTCTCGAAATTTATAAATGCTTTGTATACCATAATTGCTTTGTGTGTTCAGAAAAAAACAAATATTTACATTATCCCATTTATATTGAATATTAAAACAGTTTCTTTAAAGTAATTTTGCTAATTATGCTGTAAAAACTATGTATATATTTATAACGTTTATAACTTACAGCACACAATTGTTTTTATTTTATCACGTAAAATGCACTTTCAAAAATATAATGCCAACCAGTAGAAAATAGAAACTGCTTAGAAGAGTTAAAAAAATAAAAAAGGGTTCCCGAAAAAGAAAAACAATTTTATTCCGTCGTGGAACCTCTTATTCAAATAATTAACTTGTATATTTCAATTTTTCTACTTACTGTTGTTGTGTGCATTTTAGCCACAGAATTGCCTTCCTGGATAACTTTTCATATTCAATGGGTCATACTCATGTGTCGCAAAGGAGGGAACCTGGAAAACTCCCAAGCACCTATCACTTCAGACATTCATTCAGAGGCGATTATGACATGTGGAACAGCGGTCGCAGTGCTCGAAGTGCGTCGGGTTGAAACTGCTGAATAATAAATAAATTCCAGGAACTAAGCGCGTTGAGCACATCTCTTTATTCATGACCCCTTGAGTAAAATACCTCAATAAGTAAATTGGTTTGATTTTTTTTTTTTTTTTTTGCTGTGTATAACAAGAAATTATATTTTTAAAAACTTTTTATATTATTCGTTTTTTAATAAAAATTAAATTAACAAATTTTTTTAATGTTGCATCAGCTAAAATATTCTTTGAAGTTACTTAAACAGCAGGAAAAAGATTTATGTTACATTCTACTAATGAAAGAAACTTGTACTTTTTGTAGAAAAATCCTACCATGTCACCAATAGATATTTTTTGCCAATGAATTTTGATTGGAATAGAAAAACATACATAAGGATTAAAACTGAGTTGAATGAAAAACCCAAAACACGTGAAAGAAATGTTGAAAAGTTTTTACTGATTCTGTAACTGATAAATATTATTTTAATATTATTAGTGACCAGTGCAAGGGGTCTATCGGGCACCGCTTTCAGGGGGGCACCAAATAGTAGTTACGAAAATTGTTTTCAGACAGTTTTTTTTCTTTTCAATTGAAATATCAATTTTATTCGGAGAAATATATTTTAAATTTAATAATTATTTTCTCCTGTTGAAGAGCTTTCCATAAATTAAACTGTTCCTATTTTTTATAGTTCCATATTAATAAGTTTGTATAGTTTAGTTCGTAATAAAAAGTGTGTTCTCTTAATCGAGTTTTCCATTATCATTTCTTACAGTTTTTTATACTTTACTAAAGATTTGTGGTGCTTTATCATTATTTTGTACAGTAAATCTTGTACATGTAATGATGGAAATATGTTAAATTTTTTCTGATAAAAATTCTGAAATATATATTATATTAGTTATTTTTCTTTTTATGCATTTGGGGTGTTTTTATTTTATGCTTATTTACCAAATTATGTGCGTTGATGTTATATATCTTGATTTACGAATCAATAGTTTAAGGAGATTCCAAAAAAGGAAGCTCAGAATCTAATCTGTAACTGATTTGACTTAGTGTGAATGCCGCAAGATTCACCATGTTCTTTTGAATTCCAATTTTTTATAAGATGTCTACATCAAGTTTCCTACCTAAGAAAAATTGTAACATTGATTAAGCAAATAAATCTTTTCTACTTAAAATATAAAGAAAACAAGATATCTAATGAGTATTGTATCGACTGACAAATACATCAATAGGAACTCGCGTGCTATTATTTATCATTTAGAAATTCAAATAAATTTTGTAGAAATTTTGATATTCTAAAATATTATTTGACTTGATATTCATTTTTTATAATTATTATAAAACATTTTATTTAATAAGCAATATTTTCTCTTATAAATAAAAAAATGTGAAGTTTTAATCTCATTTTGACTAAAATAAAATTAAAAAATCACTCTCTAAAAAAGGAAATTTTATAAAACTGAAACATTTAACTTGTAAAACTGTAATTAAAACACAAATGAAAAAAAATTTCTCTAAAAGTTCTTAAAATTTGTATCTTTTAATAATCAATGAGAAAGGTATAAGACCCACAAAAAATTTCATTTCAAATAAAAGGAATGGATGTGTGTTAAGTATTTCATTTCTCAATTCTTAATAATTTACTTTTATAATTAAAATTATTGTTATAAATATATAAGTTACGCGATATTCAAGTTCGTGGGTTCGAATCCCACCTCGGGCATGGATGTTTGTAGTGGTTCGGAATCCACTTTAAGCCGTAAGTCCCGGTCTAATTAGCCCTCGTGTGCAAAAAAGGACCGTTGAGCGACAAACAAACAAACAAACGCCATATTCAAATCACTGAAATTTTGAATAGACAACAATTACATGATAATGGAATTATAGTACCCAGAAGTAAATAAACTGTATTTCAGAGTTTATTCTTTTGCGAAGCTTCTAAATTATAAGTTCCTTAAACTAGCATGGCTGTGTTCAATAAAATCCGAGAATAATGTAATATGTATTTCAATATATTATTATATATATACATGCCATATAGCTTAGGGCTTCAGTGAAGCTAAATCTGGATGATGTAGTGAATCGGTAGAAAACTTTATTTTAAAGAATAATACTCATTATAAATAATCAATGTTATGTAAAAAGTTCAAATGGTTTTGATTTTAAATTTTTTCACTTGTTGATTAAATTAACGTCACTTGAGCCCCGTCCTAATCTAACAAAGAAGGTGCCCGACAAGAATGAAAAAATTAAAAATGTTAAGAGAATGTTTCACTTGCCGACCCAATACACCAAGAATAAATTATGTTTAATAAGAACTAATGTTGTTTATTTAATTTAAATATAGTTTTTGTGGCATTCGTTCTTATTTTAAGAGAAATTTGTTTGAATCTATAGTTAAATATTCCCCTTGGCGAAAAAAGACCTTAAAATGGATGTGACGTCATGAAGAGTAGTGATGCAGCATTATTTTATAGGTATTCCAGACGTGTTTGTTCTTCAAGTTTTTATCGAACAGAAGAGGCTCATTTGAATCTACAGACTGAAATGAATTTTGGTTTACATCACACAAGAGGCGCTTATCAAATTGCTTCAACACATCCGCTATCACAGAGGATATTACTAATGCGTTGCGATTCAATGATATGACTGTTCTCCAGCTTTTATCTTTGGATTGGATTGCTCAGCTGTCCCTATGTTCGCATTATTACTACAAACATATCTTAATGAGATCATATTGTAGATGTTGTATGCAAATAAAATTGCAGTTTGTGATCAGTAGGCCCAAACAATTGGGTCTTTCTCCTCATGACACCTAGAAATAATAACTGCCAAATGTTCGCCATGAGGAAAAAGTCTTCGTGTCGCTTTCAGTGAGTAGAGCGGAAAGCGACAAAAACACTTTATTTATAGTTTTCATCGACAACGCGTTTTTCAGGTGAACTTTTCTTTGCAGTGAATTTAGGAATTACAATGGAAAAAACTCTGAAAAATTCTAAACTCTTTATGCAACAGATATTCATGCGGAAGGGCAACTCCCGTTATTTATTTTTGGCTGGAATCGTACCCGAAGCTGTTCACTTCGAAAGTCACATTCCTATCATTGAGCAACAATGAGCCTGAGGATGAAACTTAAACAATTGCCAGGCAATCATGTTTGTATGAGTCTAGAAAAATCTTTGTAAAGTAGTTCTGGCCTGAATTTAAAATCTTGAGTTTGAATCCGCCATCAATGAACAAGGGATCTACATGTGACAGCGTGCGTGCTCGGGAGTCTTCAGGATTTCCAGCCTTGAGAAATGCTCTATGAGAAAGCCTTCCTGGAACACCGCATGCAGAGAATGCTCAGGTATCTTGTAAGAACTGTTAGACAGACCAGTGTGTAATAGCAATTACATATTAAAATGCACATTAAAATTCGGACGCTATTGTAAAAAGTCTTACTAAAAATTCTGATTTGTATTTTTTAATATATATCATAACAATACCTGTAAATAATCTCCGTAAATATACATTTTCCAACTAAAAATACTATCCAATATCTTTTTATGTAAAAAGTTATAAAAAAATAACACAAACTTCATTGAATGGATTGTTTACAAATCAAGTATATTTTTGGTGAATGAAATCTTTCAAAATTCACTCTATAGTAGAAGTAAATAATTATCTCTACCAAAAAAGAAAGCAAATAATGAAGTATCTTGAGAAATATTTCAGTTGAAGAAGAAATAGGCACAAGAATCGATAGCAATATCTAAAATGAATATATTACCAGCTGTAAAAGCTAAATATTTGGAAAATATTTTCGCACAGACGTGTTCTTGAAAGACTATGAAAAATAGCTGATGTGCATTGAATTATTTGTTTTCTTTTATCTGTTTTCATCCAAAATTTATTGCTTGTTAAATAAGGAAGCATCTAAGGTAAAATGTGCGTGTCTATACTGGATAGTTTTATATCCTTAAAAAAATTTCACTTTTAGATACTGTTTCGCATATATAATCGTAATGTAATAAACAGGTAGATTAAAAGAAGGGCGGTAAAATTAAGTAATTCCTTTGTTTAAACGAATGGTGGAAAGCGTACTTTCGTCTTCTGACTTAAAAGTTTATGCAAATTATAAAAGATTTTTCATACAAATCAACGCTTATACTGTGCAAAATATGTTTTGGCAACTTGAAGAGTATAATAAAAATGAGATTTTTTGAAAATCATAAAACTTTATTATTTTTTATTACTGTTTACTGTGTGTGTGTTGAACTTTTAGTGTCCATTGTACACTGGTTAGTAAAGCTCTTCTGTTCTGAAACAGTAGGGGTTCAATACCTGTTATAGCGACGTGCTGAGAAGACTTTTAAATATTCTCCACTTGTGCAGTAGGAAATTTTGCGGACAATGATGACAATTTAGAAGTCGTCATTTGAATACTATCAAAAGACAAATGGATGTGTTTAGCTATTTCTAAGAACGCTAGAAATACGTTAAATTAGGCACTTAACTAGGAAAGGAGCCGTTCTTATGGCAAATGGAACTTGGAATTTTATATCTGACCCAATCAAAATCCATTATGGTCGTTATTGCGACTAGGTCACGTTAAATTAGGTCGTGATCGCAATGCCTTTTCTATGGGTGAGATGCTAGCTCAGGTGTTGACCTCGTCTCTTGAGCTTTGTTCAAAATGACGAGGTGATTGGCTGTGTTGAGTGGCTTTTCATTCGGCAGAAATTGCTGGTCAGAAACGTACAACAAACCAACAAATATCAGACAGTACTTTAGAAGATGTTCAACTGCGAAGTGATACATAAAAATTATATTTTTATTTAAATTGTCCTCTCCCACGGCTTCAAGAATAAGGCTCGTGTGCCTTTTTTTCAAGCGGCTTTTCATCGAAAGCCGTGAAGATTAACTCAAATCTGAAGATCTTGAGCACGGAAAGATGCGCTTCTGTATATTGGGGATATTTTGGAATTTTTATTGACCTTGCAGTTAAAATGAATAGAGTCCATTATCTATGAAACGCTCTCCAGGAAAGTCATTCCATTACGGTTGTTACTTTTTTCTGTTAGGTTTCGGTGGCCAAGTGGTTCAACAATTCATGAGTTCGAATGCCATCTAAGGCGTGGAAGTTTCCATTGGTTCGAATTTCACATTATGTTGCAGATCCCGGTGTATTTAGCGAAAGATGACCGTTGCAAGATAAACCAACAAAACATTTATTAGATGACGCATTTAGCGGAACCAAAGATTAAATTAGAGGGCACCAATATCGCACACCATATGAAAGGATTTTTCTTATCTAGGCTTTTTATTATTTTTTATTAAAGATAAAATTTGACCAATTTTGTTACTAATAATTACATAAATATATACAATTGCATTAATAAACAATTACACCTATATTAATAAGAGAATTTTTAAAAGTTATCGACATTTTATGTAAGATTACTGAAATTATTTTCATTGAACACCTATTTTTGTTTACTTTGTGATTTTAGTTATTTGTCTTTTTGATTATATTTCCAATTATCGCATGGGATCAGTTTCGTTTATTTATCGCTCAGCGGTTGTACGCGTAGACTGATTAAACTGAGATTAGTTGAAAGTGAATTCTGGACCACTGCAAACATCGATTCCTGAGGTGGGGTTTGAATCTAAGAATTGTTGAACCGAAGGAAAGAACCATTTGGCTGTGCTTCCATTGGATTAGAAGGAACATGTAAAATAGGGTGATTTACACAGTCTATAATCTTGTGAAGTTTACACTATAATCGTCATCAGTCTACAAATATAATCGCCCATTAGACAATCAAATAATTTTACTAAATTACAATAAAAGAAATTAAAAATGAGTTTCTTTTTCTATGGAATTAAAGGGCTTAAATGTATATTCATCATAAGTGGTAACTGTGCTTTGACAGATTAAAATGGCTTTAATTTTAACGAATGTGAAACTCCGCGAATGTATAGCAAATATATCTACTTATATTTAATTTATTCCACTGAAACAAAAAATTCACCGTTTTATAGAGTCCTACGCTAAAAAAATTTAAATCAGATTTCATTCGAAGTTTACAAAAATCTTCGGAATATTATTCTCCAGTCATAACTTTAACTTAAAAAGCTGCAACAGTTGTTGGCACTTTATGTTTACATTTCGTTTTGCCGGAGAAAAAGAAAACCCTTTTCGTTTTTCTCTCCTTCAGATTATGTCTCGTCATAATTATATAAAAAAAGTATGCCGTCCCTGCTATTTTTTTACATTTTACTGTTAATGCAAATATTTCACTTCTATATTTCTCTGAAAATAGTTTATGTGTGGTTTAAAATATTTATAAAACTAAATGAAAATCTAATTATAATTTCTTTAGCTATGACAAAAAAGAAAGCTTCTCAATTTTTTAAATGTACGGTGCCAGAAACAGAATTGCAGTTTGAGTCCATCATTTGCATGGGATTGGTTCGACCTCTGGGGCCGCAGCTATTCATCACAACGTGTTCGCAGCTTGAATACCGATGGTTGGTGTTCAGCCGTGCACCGCAGCCCAGACTCTTTTAAAATCTCTCTCCGAGTCTCTCAATAAATCTTTACCCTAGCATCATCACGGAGACTCGGCTTCCAATCGCGGATTTGTAAATGTTTAAGGCCACACACTTACAGCAGAAGTCAAACTGCAGGTGAGTCAAATACTATAAAATTTCATAAAAATAAATGTGCAAATGTTTGCACACACATATAACTAAAAGGGATCTCTGTGCGTACACGCTCACGTACTTAAAAGTGCTTTAGAGTGTATATATATGCTTGTAACACAAAAAGCATAAATGTAACAAAAATTATGAAAGCATGCGCGGAGGGCGGGAGAAGAATCACCGCCGAGGCATGCACAGAAACATTTCACTTCGACCGAGGCAAAAAGGCTTAAAACGAGACAGATAAGCAATTGAATTAAATAAATTCAAATTTATAAATAAATGAAATGTAGGAAGAGAGAAAGAAATTTTATACCTATATAAGTAAGTATTGTAAAAGTGTCGAATAAAACACTTTCCTGTGTGTTTCTTATAAGTATTTAAGTTTTGATGTCTTTCTATATTCAATAAATATACCTTATTTTGCTTTTATAAGCACTTCTCTACTTGTTAGAAAAATAAAAATTCTGTCGTTAGAAATTTTATTATTTAAAATTCACCCTTAAAATGAAAGAAATCTCTTTGATTATTTTATTTAGATCATTATAAAATATGAATTTTCTATTTAATTTTTTGAAAAACCCTTCTTTCAGATTTTAAGGGAAATATGAGCATTACAAAGTAGTTATTTATTAATAGCAAGATAAATGATACTTTTATCATGAATATCAGTAAGGTGAGTGTGATTCAGCATCAATAAATTCATCAGCATCACAAAAAATTTCCGTCTGTAAATATTTAAAAAAAATCATGCATTAAAAGATAGAACTTTTATATTTTTGAAATATATCGATGATTGTTTTAGCATGAGCATGTTTTAGCTGAAGCATGAGATAACTGATTCCATCAGGTCCTGGCCTGGTATTATTGGCTTGCTGTAATGATTGCTTCAACTCAAACAATCTAAATTCACAGTTGTATGATAAGGCTTGTCGATGATTGAAGCGAATTGACATTCACTCTGCACGACTGTTAATCCTCAAAAACAAAGGACTATAAGAATCGAAGCTTGAGACGTTATCAAATGCTTCAGCAAGGACGTTAGGAATATCTGTAAGAGAAGAGTATACAGCTAGAGATGTAAAATTCCCGGAAATTTGAAGCTTGGGAATTTACTCGGGAATTTGGGGAAAAAAACCGGGAATGTTGGGAAATATTGGGAATTTTGAGGGATTAAACTCAGCCAATCATATTTCGTTTGATAGACTTTTTTTTCGCATATATATGAAGCGAAGTGAAGTAAAATTTGGTATCTGTAAATAATTTTTAAGCTAAGTGAAGCTTCCTTTTCTACAAATAAGCATTTTGAAATATGTTATAGCAGCAAACTCTCTTACACGTTTAATAACTCTCTCTATTACAGGAAAAGAATGTGTTCTTGAAAATGCTGAAAAAATCCTTTCACATGCAGCTGAAGATGGTTGTATACTGAACAAACGTAAAGAAGTACAGCTGATCTTTGAAAGATGTTTTCCACCAAACAAGTGGTTTTAGCAACTTTGCACTTTCCCATACTGAAATATTACTATAAGATTATTCCTTAGAATTAAAAGGAGCATAATCAGCCAATTTCAGTTTTAATAATTTTGCACTTTTCCATACTGAAATATTACTATAAGATTATTCCTTAGAATTAAAAGGAGCATAATCAGCCAAATTCAGTTTTAATAATTTTGCGCTTTATCATACTGAAATATTACTATAAGATGATTCTTTAGAATTAAAAGGAGCATAATCAGCCAATATTGTTGCAGATGAACCAATTAAAATATCATTGGAAAAAATCTATTGCATCATTAAAACCACTTTTCCGGCTACTTCGGATCCAATGATAAGCAGCATGGTGTATAATGTGATGAATAAGCAGCATGGTTGGCAGAACATTTCTTCACGTGTTTTGATAATATTTTTCACTGCTTCTTCTTCCATTTGCAGTGGAGACAAGGATTTTTTTATGGTTTTAAAAACTAGGTACATCAGATAGCATAGCAGTATCTGATTCAATTGAAGAAATCTCACAACATATTGGATTTAAACATTTACAAACCTCTGAATACTTTCCCAAAAAGCTCGTTATCCAAAATTATTTTCCTAATATCCTTATCCACATTTAAATTCTCTTGTATTACAGCCTTCTGAAGCGACTCTTTCCCATCCAAAAGACTCTGCAGCATAATAAGACTACAACACCATCTTGTTTCAGATGGTATCTTTAGTGTGGATGCAGCAGACCCTTTTTTAATTTTTTGCTTTGAAGTGGAAATGGATAGAAGAGCTTGCTTATTTCTTACATATCTTTAGCTTTCAAGCATATTTTTGAAATGTCTCATAAAAGCAAGTTTAGTCCATGAGCTTTCCAACCAATTGTAAAAATACGGTCATATTTATAATGAGCAATTTTTCATGCTGCTTTCATGTTACTAGCATTATCAGTTACAAGGGCAGCAACTTTTGCAGCGCCAATTTCTTCAATGACTTTTAGGATTTATCCAGATATATATTCTCCCATGTGTCGATTGTCTTTTGTTTTAATAGATTTAAAGAAAAGGGGAATTGGAGTTGTTATTATAAAACTCACTATCCTTTCTACTCCAACCATCAGTAATAATGATAATGAAATCTGCCTTTTGAATTTTTTTATTAATAAATTGACAGGTGACATTATATTCCTTTTTAAGTAATTTATTTGTGATTTCATATCTTGATGGAACTTTATTTTATGGCCTTATCATCAAAAAAAAAACTGTTGCCAATAACTATTTTCCATTATTGACAATGGCATGTTTGAGGAATATATTGTTTAGCTAATGCAATGTTGAACTTTTCTGTTTAAGTGCTTGTTATTGATTCAAAAAACGTTGGAATGGTAATAGTTTTTAAAGTGGAGCAACTGCTAATTGTGTCATTTGTAATAATTTTTACTGGAGGAACAGATGAAATTGATGGAACTGTAACAGTTTTTGAATTTGAACTATTGGCTACAAAACTATTTGAAATTACTATAGTTTGAGAAATAGTTGAATTTGATGGTCCTGATTTAAAGGGGCTATACTCTATCAACTCTTGTGTGCCAATAATTATTGGTTTACTGGAATTTTCATTTGTGTACACTGGCACTATAATGATGACTGGCTTTTTTGGGCATTTTTACATGTGTACTCATTTTTGTAGCATTTGGTGCCATATATTTTTAAGCAATATTTGCATCTAGCTATTTTTCTACTATGGAAATTATTAGTTTCTATAGTGTTGTGGTTCCATACAGTTGAAATAGGCCGAAAAATTATCTGAAATATATGAATAATTTTATTGCATTGTACATATTAACTGTTATATTAGCTAAATTTTGAGATTTAAATTTAGATAAATAAAATAAAATTACTTTGAAGTAAGTTTTTTGTTATAAAATATTAGTCAAGGCAATAAGAGATTATGAATTTCAACAGTTTATCGTGTATAATATTTCATAAAACTATAAGCAATACTTCATTATTTTTATTTATTTTTTACACATATGATTCTTAATATTAGAAAACTTATCTGTAGTTCATTGTTAAAACTAATCAGTGTGTGTAGAACACCTTGAGTTTTTAATGATATACAGTTTGACTGAAAAAATTATAAAACTTATCAAGTCAATGCTTGTAAAAAACATGACTTTAAGTATTGCTGAACTAATGATTACACAAAATGAACTGATAAGACTTTTATGTTTCGAATCTACTTTCTAAGTAAATGTTCACACAACTGTGTTTCTTCATACACAATATTTTATAATAAGTATGAAAAAACATAGTTTAAATATAGGTGGCATTAAGGATAGTACTCTTTTTATTTTGTAGTTACTAATGTAATGCATTTTTATTATAGAAAAAATATAATATGCTCAATTCACACTTAATTGAGGATCTTTATACTTGTAACATTAAGTGTGATTTACTGTCAAATTATAGCTAACACTTAAATTACATATTCAGTACAAATTGTATTTTCTTTTGCTAGAAACAATGTTTTGCTTTGTTAAATTTAAATATAGATTTCATTATATTTGATTATAAAAAAAATTGTTAATCAAACCATTTCTATTTTTACACAGGAAACAAAATAGAAAAAAATGTATAATTAAAGAAAAAATTTTATATTACAAAAAATTATCAATTAAACAAAAGAATAATGAATTATATATTGTGTTCAGCTATCAATTGATAATTTAGTTTTCCACACATCTCATAGTTAATGTTCACTCACAGTTAAATTTTAAAAGTAAAACTTGCATGTCCATATTCGAAAAAAAATTTCAGATTGAAACTATGATTTTGCAGCAAAGAATTAAATAAAATTGTGATGGAAAAAAGTTGCTTAAAAACAATTAAAATTTTCAATAGCGTGAAGCATATTTTATTTTTAGATGAAAAATGTAAATATACTTATTTATGATTTGAAAATAATTTGAGAGAAATAACAGGTAATAATATATTTTAATAAATATTCTTTTAAAATAATTTGCTCAAGATTAACAAAAATTTATTAAATTGGATGAATAATATAAAGTTTTAAATGCTAGATCATCATATATAGAATAAGTGAAAAAGTACTTGAAAAATTTAAAACAACAACATATTAAAATGTACACTATTCATTAAAATGTATTTTTATGATGTATTCATTTGATTAATTTAGATGAAAAAAGCTGTATGTAAAATGGTTGGTTGGGTTTTCTGGTGCAAGGTCCCTGTATGTAAAATAATAGTTGTGAGATTAATGTTTCTATGAATAATTATCAACTTGCCATATATGTTGTCGCCTTGAAAAATTGTTCAAAAGGCGATAAAGTGCGCCAATATGGCAACCTCCTACGCTCTCTCTGAAAAACTTGATTCAGAAAGCGAAAGAGAGGAAGGAAATAGTATTTGTAGCGGTATAGTCCGCGTTCTGATTCGAGCTATCGTGCTTAAATAAATATTGTTATTGTTTGTTATCGACGGAATTATTTATTTAAATCCTACCATTTTGGCCAGTCGACCGGTAGGTGAATTAGCGTCCTTTGGATACATAAAAAAAAATTTTAAACTCAAATTGTTGAGTATCTTTAAAAGGTATTACTTTCGTTTTGCATCATGTCGGACTTTAAGGTCTTGAATCGCCGACGAGGCACTTTGAAGGCAAAAATTGGAAGATTAGAAGCTTATGTTAAAAGTGATAAAGCAAAGAATGATGATCCAGTTACTTTTGATGTAAAAATTAGAAATGTTCAAGAAGCAACGAATGATTTAATTAAATTGCGTTTACAGTACCATGTTATCCTAGACGAAAAAGATGTAGAGGACAATGAACAAATCCTTGATCAAATGGATGAAAAAATCGAAGAATTGGAGGTAAGCTCTTGTTAAAATTAAAATCCTCCTTAAAAAGTGAAATATTGCATGCTGATTCATTTGTTAATGAAAAGAACTGTAGTAGTATAAAGGTAAAATTACCAGACATTCTTCTTCCAAAATTTTAGGGACATTATGAGGACTGGAATAATTTTAAAACACAGTTTGAAACATTGATTCCTTCTAATGAGCATTTAGATAAGCTCAGAAATTATTTTTCTTGCAATCGTCCTTAACTGGAAATGCCCGACAAATTCAAACTACGGAAGATAGTTTTTCTTCGCTTTTTTAGGCGTTACAGGAGCGCTACAATAATAAAAGGCTTATAGTTAATTCAAATATTTTGGGATTAATAAATTTAGAAAAAATTAACTATGAATCAGGAATTGAATTAAGATGCTTACTAGACAAAGTAATCAAACACGTTAGAGCTCTTAAATCTTTAAAGTTGGTATTAGATTATTTAAGTGCTAATATTTTGATTAATGTTGTTTTACAAAAGGTAGATAAGGAACCAAGAAGGCTCTACGTAATGTCGCTTAAAACATCCGAATTACCCAAGTGGGGTGAATTTATTGAATTTTTAAAAGGAAGATGTCAGTACCTAAAAAACGTTCACGCATCTCAGTTAAAACCGAAAATGGGCAATAAAATGAAAAAAAAATTTCGTTGACTCTAACGTAAACAAATTTCAGTGTTTAATTTGTAACTCATCACAATATCACCCGATTTTCAAATGCCCAGAATTTTTAAAGGCTAGTCTGAAACAAAGATTTTTCTTGGTTAAGAAATTCAAGTTGTGTTTTAGATGCTATAGTTCGAAAACATAATTTAAATTCTTGTCATTCTAAGTATAAGTGTAAAATCTGCCAGTCAATGTCTCATGGATCCCTTTTGCATGATTTTTCGAAATCGGAAATAAAAAATAAAAACCAAAGTTTCGAGCAGCCACCCAACAACACTCAAGAGCAACGAGTTGATCCTGAGGTCAACACTCCCACCTCAGAGCCTTCGGAAAATACATGTGCAAGCTCCACTTATGAAGGACATAAATCTCAAACTGTAGTGTTGGCTACTGCTCACGTTTTAGTGCGGGATGCTTTTGGAAAGTCACATGTGTTGCGTTTTTGCTTGATAGTGGCTCCATGATAAATGCCATAAGTCGCGAGGCTGCAGATTTGTTGCGGGTAAAGAAAAGCCAAATAAATATGCCAATTAGAGGATTAAGTGGCTCGCTGATAAATGCAAAATCTAAAGCCATTGTGGAAATTTCGAATTCCTCTAAGGAATTTATTAAAGTTTCGGAATTTATAATTGTTCCAAAAATCACCAACATAACAGTTGAATTGCACGACAGTTGAATTTTAATTTAAGAAATTTTCCTAACAATATAAAACTAGCGGATCCCACATTTTTTAGACCTAATAAAATCGACAGTCTACTTGGGGCAGAATTATTTTTTGATATATTAAAGACCAAAAAATTAAAGCTTAAAGATTCTCGCCTAATTCTCCACGATAGTGTTTTCGGGTTTATTGTTAGTGGCTCAAATGCCATTTCTAATACGACCAGTAATCATTATTGCTGACTGATACAAGACTCAATTAAAATTGATAAACTCTTAGCAAATTTTTTGAACTTGAATAAATTCAAAATACAACTTCTATATTAAGTCCAGAAGAAATGGAGTATGAAGAACACTTCATAGAAACTCATTCTAGAGCACCTGATAGCCGATATATCGTGAAAATCCCCCTTAAAACTGACCATGTGATAGGAGAATCAAAATTACTGGCATCTAAGCAATTAGAATCCTTATGAAAAAGGTTAGAAATTCTCAAATGAAATCATTATATGAAGATTTCTTGCGAGAATATAAAGATCTAAATCATATGGAGGAGGTATCAGAGGATTGAACCCCAAACACTTTATATTACATGCCTCATCATGGAATCTTGTGGCCTGAAAGCAAATCAACGAAACTGAGGGTTGTTTTAAATGCCTCAGCTCCTACATCTACAGGTACATCTTTCAATCAGCTGCAAAGGTTAGGTAGAATTCCGCAGCAAGATCTTTTTCCCATAATGTATCGGTTTAGGAAGCTTAAGTTTGTTTTTTCGGCAGATATATGCAAAATGTATAGGCAAATTTTAGTCCATCCATCGCAAAGAGATTTACAAAGAATTCTTTGGAGGGAAGGTCCAGACATTTCGGTTAAAACATTCAGGCTTAATACTTTGTCATATGGAACTGCCTCCGCACCCTACCTTGCCACGAGAGTGCTTAAACAGTTATGCGATAATGAAGAAACTTCGTTTCCAGATGCTGCTAGAGTTGGACGGGATGACTTTTATATAGATGACATATTAACGGGATCACATGATTGGGAATCAACAAGACAATTACTACTCCAGTTTGTCCAGTTACTTGCACGGGCAGGTATGTCCCTTAACAAATGGAATTCTAACGATGGCAGTCTTCTCGAAGGTATCACTCTATTAATGAACAGTATTCCTTCGAAGATTCTGAGAAAATTTATTCGGTTAAGGTTCTAGGTGTATTGTGGAAACCTCAATTTGATTGCCTTTCATACAAGGTTACAATTAAACATATAGACACTTACACTAAACCCTCTGTATTGTCAGACATTGCGAGGATATTCGACATCCTCAAGGACTTACTGGTCCTGTTGTTGGCAAAATTGTTCATGAAAGAACTCTGCCTCTTAAATGCAGATTGGGATGCTACGTTTCCAGTTGCTCTTTTAGAACGGTGGACAGAATTTGTGTCACTTCTCCCAAAACTAGAAACTTTAGTTATTCCAAGACATTGTTGGAATGATGGAATTGTTACTATTCACTGTTTTGCAGGCGCTTCTTCGGCTGCTTATGGTGCAGTTGCTTATGCGCAGTGCAAGTTATCAGATGGAATTAT
This sequence comes from Latrodectus hesperus, assembly GCA_037975125.1. Classification (NCBI taxonomy): domain Eukaryota; kingdom Metazoa; phylum Arthropoda; class Arachnida; order Araneae; family Theridiidae; genus Latrodectus; species Latrodectus hesperus. The sequence goes on along the minus strand of CM075857.1, from coordinate 10,318,228 downwards.
TTCGGTTCACCTCCTGTGCATTAAATCCAGTATTGCTCCGGCAAAACAGATCACTGTTCCTAGATTGGAACTTTGTGCAGCATTGCTGCTGGCTGAACTCATGCAGAAGATTAACAAGACCTTAGCCATCAAGGACTGTGCCACAATTTTATAATCCGACTCCAATATCGTTTTGGCTTGGATCAAAAAATCGGCTCACAAACTGAAAACATTGTCAGCAATCGAGTAGCAGCCACGCAAGAGCTCACTACGAACTGTCATTGGCAAAATGTGTCCTCAAGGGAGAACCCAGCAGATCTGATATCCAGAGGCTTAGCTCCAGATGACATCATAAGTTAAGACCTGTGGTGGACTGGACCAGCATTTGTTAAGGAAGCCACTCAATTACAAGAGACTAGCATTCCAGAATCTGTTGTGGACGATAATGAGTACTCGAGGGAACTGAAACAACCCGAGAACATTAATTTAACTGTTACAATAGAAAATTCAGCTTTAGGTCATATTCTTAAGATTACCAATAACTATGTTAAACTAATTAGAATTTTAAATTTCTGTGTAAGATTTCTTCATAATATTAAAACAAGGGAGGAAAAGTGTTATGGGTAGATCTCCATTGAAGAATTTCATTTCGCAGAAATAAAATTAATTTCCATGGTTCAATTCGAAGAATTCAGAGAGGAGTATAAGACTTTAAAGGGAAGCAAACCCTTCCTGTTAAAAGTTCTTTAAATTCCTTAAATCCTTTCTGTGATACACACGATATCATCAGGGTTGAAGGGCGTCTTCAAAATTCCGGTATATGTTACCAGAAAAACTACACCGATGGTGTTTTCACCTTATCGTGGTGGTGTGGTTTGTGTGTGCTAATGATCCCGAGAGCTATGCCGGCGGGAGCTTCGGCTCCTGGCAGGGTCACCCAAGCCGGACAGGTCGGAGGGGAGGCACCAGACAAAGTAGAACACCCTGGTCCTCCAGATTGGGGGTTGGGCGCAGGGCCAATCCCTTTGCCCCGTAAAAATCCTCTGATTCAGAAAACTCAAAGAAACACTCCCAGACTTGCTATTGTTAGACGACCTGGCACGAATTCGGATTTGGCTTTTGGAACATGGAATGTTAGAACCTTGTTTAGTAGTGGGGCACTGAAGAAACTCACTGACATATTTTTGGAGTACAAACTTGACGTACTTACTATCCAGGAAATGCGATGGACTGGGAAAGGTGTAATGGACAAGTGAAATTGCAGCATATACTACAGCTGCCATAACAAAAAACATTAATTCGGAACTGGTTTTATAATTAGTAAAAGAATTCGTGACAAAGTAATTGATTTCAGACCAGTGAATGAACGAATGTGTAATTTACGTATTAAGGGTAGAACCCACAATATCTCAATTGTCTGTGCCCACTCCCCAACAGAGGAAAAAAAGATGAAGAAAAAGATGAGTTTTATGATCTTCTTGAAAAGACATTCAGTGAATGTCGCTCAAATGATGTGAAATTGGTTATAGGTAACTTCAACGCAAAGATAGGACATGATACTAGTCTGAGTAAATTTATGGGAAATGAAAGTTTACATGATTAGACAAGTATAAACGGCTTTAGACTTCTTAATTTCGTCATCTCTAATAACATGGTAATTGGAAGCACTACATTTAAACATAAAAGAATACACAAAGTTACTTGGAGATCTCCAGATGGACAGACTCAAAATCAAATAGATCATTTACTAATCGATCTGAGACATAGAAGCTGCCTCATGGACACCCGAACTTACCGGGGAGCAAATGTAGATTCGGACCACTTTTTGGTGGTTTCCAAGTTACGCTACAAAATTAACAAGTCATATCATAAAAGAAGAGACAATAACAATGAGAGGATAGATATTGAACACCTGAAGAGGACAAAGATTGTGAATAATTACAATATGGAAATAAAAAATTCCATTGTAACGAGTGACGGATCGCATACAGTAGATTCTATGTGGCAGAACTTAAAACAAGCCATTATCAATGCATTCAGAAAGACTATTCCAGTGTTAGAGAAAAATAAAAAAACGTATGGTTTGATGAGGAGTGTAGTGAAATAACGAAGAAGAAGAACGAGGCATATAATATCATGATCCAGAAACACTACACAAGAAATGCGGAGGAGAGATACAAAGAATTGAGGCGAGAGGAAAAAAGAACCCATAAAAAGAAAAGGAGAGAATATTTAGAACATCTCTATAGAGACATTGAACACTTGAAGTCTCAGAACAAGGCTAGAAAGTTTTATCAACTTGTAAATAATGTGAGGGCTGATTATAATCCCATTACTACCACCTGTAAAAAGAAAAATGGAGATCTCACCCGTGACCCAGATGAAGTTTTGGCTCATTGGCGTGAATATTTTATGGAACTTTTGACGGGTAAATATAAAGTGGAAGACCTGACCACTCTTGCTGTGCTGCCATCCTTGTCCTCTAATGATGAGGACTTGGAACATAATATACCATCTATACATGAAGTTGAAGCAGCTATGAAAAAGCTAAATAACAATAGGTCGGCTGGACCCGACGGTATTAAAGCCGAACTCCTCAAAACCAATGAAAGGAGTCTAAACAAAGCAATTCATGATTTGATCTGTTGCATCTGGACACAGGAAAAAATGCCCACTGAGTGGGAAGAAGCTTCTGTCTGTCCTATTCACAAAAAAGGTGACAAATTGGAATGCAACAACTATAGAGGAATATCCTTGCTTAACACGGCTTACAAAATCTTCTCCCTTATTCTATTCAATCGGCTAACATACTATACTTCCAATATTATTGGAAATTACCAGTGCGGATTTCAGAGGGGAAGAACAACGACCGACCAACTACACACTATAAGGCAGATCCTGGAAAAAACCAAGGAATAAAATATTGATACGTACCATCTTTTTATCGATTTTAAAGCTGCCTATGATAGCGTTTTTCGCGACAAATTATTAGAAGCAATGCTAGAATTTGACATCCCAATGAAGCTGGTTAGCCTTACCAGGATGACACTAAAAAGAGTCTCCTGTAGAGTAAAAATCTCGTCAAGTCTCTCGGAGCCTTTCTTTACTGAAAAAGGCCTTCGACAGGGAGATTCCCTGTCCTGTCTATTGCTTAACATTGCTTTGGAGAAGGCTATCAGAGACTCTGGTATAAAGACCAGTGGTACTATTCTACATAGAACAATTCAACTTCTTGCCTTTGCCGATGACATTGATATCATAGGAAGATCAAAGAGATCTATCATTGAGGCTTTTGTAGCACTTGAGAATGCAGCAAAGGAAATGGGACTTATTATTAATGCACACTAAACAAAATTTCTGATTGCAACAAATAAAACTTTTGACCCAACACCTTTGAGGATAGGTAATTATACTTTTGATTCGGTAAAACAGTTTAGTTACTTAGGAACTTTGATCTCATGTAACAATGATTTAAAAATCGAAATTAATAATAGAATCTTTCTTGCTAATAGATGTTTTTATGACCTCAGAAGCCAATTCAAATCTGGATTAATTTCTATAAATACAAAATTGAACCTATATAAAACCCTCATCAGGCCAATTGTTCTGTATGGTAGTGAATGCTGGACCCTCATTAAGACAGAGGAGGAAAAGCTATTGATCTTTGAAAGAAATATTTTGAAGAAGATTTTTGGACCCATCCAAGTGTGTAATGAGTGGAGGATTTTATTCAATTATGAAATCAATAGAAAATATAGCAAATACGGTGGGACCGATATCGTAAGAACTATAAAGGCATCACGAATAATGTGGTTGGGCCACCTGTACAGATGCACCGATGCTTTTCCCACCAAAAAAGTGACATTCTCAAAAATCGATGGGATTCGTCGTAGAGGACGTCCACCCACCCGGTGGCTGGATGATGTTGAAAAAGACCTCAAAATAATGGGAGTCAACTGATGGAGGGCTGTTGCGGCTAATAGAGTCAGCTGGAAGAAGATCAGCGAGTCAGCCTTGGCCTCCAATAGGCTGCTGAGCTTGTGAAGAAGAAGAAGTTACCAGAAAAAAACACTAAATTATTCTTCCTGCATAAAGTAAGCTAACTTATCTAATTATGGAGCATTTGCACAAAAAATATTTTCATATTGGACCTCAAACTCTCTTGTATTACACAAGACAAAAATTTTGGCCTATAAATGGCAGAAACTTTGCAAGGAAAATTGTACATAATTGCGTAATTTGTACAAAAAACAAGCCTATGGTAGTAGAGCAATTAATGGGAAATCCTCCTCAGGAGAGAGTTACGGTAAATCCTTCATTTACAAATACTGGTGTAGATTTTGCAGGACCATTCCTTATTAGGTATAGAAATCAAAGAAAAGGTACACTTCATAAGGTTTATGTTGCTATTTTTGTCTGCATGGCCACTAAGGCTATTCACATTGAGATAGTTTGTGACTTAACGTCGCAGGCATTTATTGCAGCGTTGAAAAAATTCTTTGCCCGATGTGGCAAATGTAGGACCCTGTTCTCCGACAATGGAAAAAATTTTGTGGGTACCCAGTCAGAACTTAAATAATTGCATAGATTAGTAACCCATCCGGATGAGGTGCTAGGTAAGTTCCTAACCTCAGAACAAATTAAATGGTCCTTTATTCCGCCTGGAGCTCCGAATTTTGGCGGACTCTGGGAAACGGGAGTTAAGTCCTTTAAGTACCATTTATTTAGGGGTGCAAGAAATGCCAATTTCAGTTATGAAGAGTTTCTTACCATAGTTACGGAAATCGAGGGAATCCTAAATTCAAGACACTTGACTCCGATGTCGTCAGATATCAATGACCTAGAGGCCTTAACGCCAGGTCATTTCTTAATTGGGCGGCCTATAACTACAATTGGTGAACCAAATATCGTTGATGTTCCCATCAATCGTTTATCAAAGTGGAAACAAGTTGAAAAACTGACTCAGATTACTTGGAAGCGATGGAGCTTGGAATATCTGGGTCATTTTCAAAATCGCAATAAATGGAAATTTTTAAAAATGAATGTCAGCAGGTATGTTAGCAGTAGTAAAGGAGCCTAATCTAATCCAAATGCAAGTGGCTTCTTGGGAGAATACTAGAAGCTTATCATGGCCCTAACAATTGTGTCAGAGTGGTCAATATTCGTACTGCTCATGGGATTTTAAAAAGACCCATTACAAAATTGTGCATACTTCCTGTAAATACTGATTAGAATTATTCATGTCATATCATTATATTCTCTGAATATTATTTATCATTATTTTCTGTATTGTTTTATTGCGTTAATATAATTGTTCTTACCATTTGGTACTTGAACCTGTGTGTGTTTATTATGAATATTATTTGCTGAACCTAAATCAATGTAATGTTCATTATCGTGTTAGAATTATTACTTTAAAATTGTGTAAATCATATTTTTGCTATTGTTTGATTGGTTGTTGAATGTTAACCATTTCACGGGGGCCGGGATGTTGCCGCCTTGAAAAATTTTTCAAAAGGCGATAAAGTGCGCCAGTTATGGCAACCTCCTACGCTCTTGTTTCTCTCTGAAAAACTTGATTCAGAAAGCGAAAGAGAGGAAGGAAATAGTATTTGTTGCGGTATAGTCCACGTTCTGATTCGAGCTATCGTGCTTAAATAAATATTGTTATTGTTTGTTATCGACGGAATTATTCATTTAAATCCTACCAATAGATAAAATGAATATTTTTTTCTGCAGAGAAATTTTAAGAAAAAAATTATACTTGTTGAGGACAAGATAAAACTTAGCTGCTCTGAGAGTTTACAAAAATGGAAACTGATTTGTTGGGGTTCAAAAATGTTTATTTTTTCTGAGAAAAGATATTGATTTCTTTTCAACCTCTTTTGTACTTCAATAATTACAAATGTGTCTTATCTGATCATCCCATCCTTTCACAACCTGCAGGGCCATAAAATATTGTATTCTAAGATTTGTACTAAATAAAAGTCCCTGAGAAATTTATGACCAAGTTTAGCTTTGTGTTGCCTTGGGATATTGGGCTAAAATTGTAAAGATCCTCCCTCCAAGAAATGTTTTTTCCCTAATACGAGGTGTGGCTATTAAATAACGAGACTGACGCTGCGGCGGCAAAAGTGCGCATGCGTACTCCACCATTGACTGTCAGTTGTTTAGTGTGAACATTTCTCTTCCAAATGCCCTAAGCGTCATTTGCATTAGTAACACGGTTTAGTAATAACCTTCATTTCCGTTCACATTGTTATTTTATTTTGGCGAAAAAATGGTAAGTGTAATAATAGAGCAACGAATTGTTGCTAAATTTCACTTCAAACTTGGAAAAACCGGTACTGAAACTTTTAATTTACTGAAAGAAGTGTACGGCAGTGAATGTTTATCCCGTGCACGAGTTTTTGAATGGTTCAAACGTTTTAAAGATGGCCGAAGAGACGTTGAAGATGATTCGCGGCCAGGTCACCCTTCAACGTCAAAAACGGATGAAGATGTCGAAAAAGTTACTAGTTTGATTCCGTCTGATCGTCGATTGAGTATTCGTGCAATAGCTGAAACTGTAAACATTGGTAACAAATGTGTACGGCAAATTTTACATGATAATTTGAACATGAAAAAAGTGTGCGCCAAAATGGTGCCAAAAATTCTCACGTTTGAACAACAAGCAACTCGCAAAAATGTTTGTACTGACATTTTGGATGCCATTAAAAATGACCCAAATTTATTGGAAAAGGTAATAACATGTGATAAATCCTGGTTTTTTACGTATGATCCGGAAACAAAGCGCCAATCCATGCATTGGAAGATTCCAACATCACCAAGAGCAAAAAAAGCAAGAAGGAACAAGTCAAAATTTAAAGCAATGATGATTGTTTTTTCGATATTCATGGAATTGTGTACCTTCACTGGATTCCTGAAGGTCAAACAATTAATCAACATTACTACCTTGAGGTACTTGGCAATCTGCGAGAAAGAATAAGAAAAAAACGACCCGAAATGTGGAAGGAAAAATCATGGCTTTTCCACCAAGACAATGCGCCAGCTCATTCCGCGTTATCCATCAAGATATTCCTGGCCAAATACAGCATCCCACTGTTAGAGCATCCACCTTACTCTCCAGACCTGGCACCATGTGACTTCTATCTGTTCCCTAAGGTGTAATCTGCATTAAAAGGAACAAGATTTGAGTCCGTGGAAGCTGTTAAAGAGAAAGCGGCAAGAGTACTGAAGGAGTTGACAAAAGATGACTTCCAGCACTGTTTCCAACAGTGGAAAATTAGCATGCATCGTTGCAGGGATAGAGAAGGGGTGTACATTGAAGGCGATAATAAATAATTATGTATAAAATAAGAATAAAATTTTTTACGACAGTCTCGTTATTTAATAGCCACACCTCGTATTACCAAAATGGTGTAAATTCTTGATATTTCTAAGGTTTCATTTTATTATCTCTTATTTAAAACTTTGTAGTAATATTTGCTCTTACAATTTTTGATTTGGTTATTTATTAATTTAGTAAAAGGAAATTTTTTAAAGATTTATAAAAAATGTTTTATAGAAATATGAGGAAATAACTATATAACTTGTAATACAAATTAAGCTGATTCTACATTTTTTACACTATTGAAATTTTTTATTCCGGTATTTGTTTTTATGTAAGCATTATTTCATTTGGATTTTAAAATTTTTTAGCTTTGTCTAACTTTTGAAAAAATTCAATTTACATGAAAGTTTTTCCTTTTTCAATGATAATAATCGTCAAAATTACATAAATTTTACATTTATTAGAATGTCCAAATTCCAAGTTTATTTAAAATTTTATGTTTTTAATTAATATTTATTTTAATAATTAAAAAGATATTACAAAATTATCTTTCAATGATATTTATATTAATGTGAGTGTTAAATTTAAAATAAATAGCTATTAATGTGTCTACAAATCAAAGATTATTTGTTGAAATTTTTTGAAAAATAATAATTTTTAACCATAATGAAATAAATGTATTTTATAAATAACAGAATTTTGAAAAATGTATAAATGAAATAAGCTAGCGTCAGAACAATATGCAGTTAATTTTGAGTTGCACTTAAAATAAATATGTTTATAATTGGATGATTTTCTAATCCAATTTAAATATCTTCATTTGCAGAAGGAAATTATCATCAATGTATTCTAGCATTATTAGCAATTTCTTAATAGTGACTTATAACTTTTTATATTGACAAAATCAATGTTTAAATTATTAACAATTTACTAAAAAGTAACATTTGAAGCAACTTAAATTAGCAAAATCTATTTAATATTTAAGACGCAATAATAATAAATTTATAAAAAAAATTTATTCTATCCTCATATGTAATCATGAATAATAATAACTATTTTTTATAACAGTTAAAATATTTAGAATAAATTTCTTTTATGTTTTAAGATTAACATTTTTTTAAATACCATATATAATGCAGACTATAAATAAAACCTTTTTTATTTCTTTTGCAAGGATCTGATACATTTATTTACACAATTAAAATCTATCCACAGTTGAATTATTCATTAAGCTTTTGAAAACAATTTTTTACAACATTAAAAATTATTTAAAAACAGTGAGATAGTATCAAAATCTCTTTAAACTATTGTTCATCATTTCTAAATAATAAGACAGAAAATGTGGTTGAATTAAAAAAATATTGATAATCTTTGTCATTGAAAATATTTTTGTTTTTCAGACTTTATAGTACTAGAAATTGAAATAACTTTATGATATTGTGAAAAGAATTTATGAAAGTCTAGAAAATGAATTTTGAAAAAAAAGTGTTCTTGCTTTTTTAACATTTTGCACCCACATAATCTTGTTATGAATTAAAATTATTTTTTCATTCAATGTATATTGTTTTTCATGAAAAGGTTGAAATGTGTTATTCTTTTCAAAAGATTATTTTTGGTTAAAATACTAGCTCTGAAAATATTAATGCCAGTTTGATATAATAAAATAGGTATATTATTTTTCTACACACACAATCTTGATATAAAAACTTGAAATTTTTTAAAAGTTAGTTCAGTTTGAATTTTTACACAAGAAATTAAAATTTGTACGTAATACAAAAATTTTAAGACAACTGACAAATCTGTAATTTTGTGAATTGTATATTTCCAATTCAAAAACTTGAAGTAACAATAAACAATGTTTTCAGAAAGGATTTTCAAAATTGTACAGATGCACTTAAAAATCTGTGGGCAGTAAAAAGATCCCATCTAAATATGCTTATACCTGTTACCTTGTGAAATAAAATTTGATATTATTATAAATAAAATTCGGTAGAAATTATCTAATATTTACAAATATAAAAATATTGTTTAGTAAATACTGATTGATTTTTATGAATCAAGTTGTCACTTTGACTACTAAAGGGGAGATAACAAAAATTGTTGAAAAAAATAATATATAAAATTGTAAATCTACATAATTTACTGTAACGCACTAATACTATGTTTAAAGCAAACAAATGACACTAAATATTTTAAATAAAAGCTTAAAATATTAGTTTTTCAATGTTTATACTACCTCTTTCACGATGGAACACCAACGTGATGCCCAATGATATAAATGTGTCAAAACTTAAACCCATGTAATGCTGAAAGGTAAAAATCCTAGTAGCGAGGTATTAGAAACAATATCTTAAATCTTTTCTAGCTTCTTATAGTTTATTGAACATTTTTTAAAATGGCAAGTTTCGAGCATTTTAAATGCTTTGAAAATCAATGCATGTTGATCATTGATATGCTGTCAGAAGGAAGACTTGTGAATTTTAGCTCACTTTAAAAAATCTCAAATACATAGATGAAAGTTTTTTTTTTTTTGGATAAGTGTAAAATACAATGTAATTTAAAATTTATAAAAATTATTATTTGAAGAAACATTTAACGTATCAACATTATTAATTAAAGTATGATTTAAGTGTGTCATTTCCAACCATCTGTAATAGTTGTTAATAAGAATACATAGTTTTTGAATGGAGAAGCAATCTTGATTCAGTAAGCTCCTCATCATTTTATGTGTGCGTACGTATTATGTAATCTGCATACATGACATAATCCTAGTACTAAGCAGAACTTTTGGAATGACTTTTCAGCTTACGCAAATTAATGAAAATGAAATTGGTTAAAATTATGGTGAAAATCAAAAATTTTATCCAATATCTAGTTTTTTTAAACTATAATGTTACAAACACAAAAATTTTATCCAGGAAACTTGGAATAATTTATATACGATTATAAATACTATCCAAAAAAGTTAAAATTTAACTTTTTCCAAATCATAGAAAAAAATCCTCACAAATACCACCTAAAACAGGGGATATCTCAAGATGTTGAAAGTGAGGAAATGACAAATGCTCATAGGAGACAGGTTCTGCTAGTTAGGATAAACAGGATTTAAAGAGGTTGTAATACTGATAAAGAAGTTTTATTATTGACGCAAATTGAACTAATTTCCATAAATTTATTATAAGAAACACTTTACTAAAACTTTAAGTAACTTCAAATGTATCAATTAGCATCAACAGCCACTATTTAACTTATAACTTTCAGTAAAAGCAAAATTAAGCTTTATATTTTTACACATCTAAAATTATTGGAACTAGTATGAATACTTATATTGTAAAAGGTCCATAATAATAAATAGAATTTAATATTTTTGTCATGTAGTGCACCAAATTTACAGATTTGTCAAATCATTAATTAACAATTAATGTAATTGTCAAATCATTAGTAATAAAAATTGTCATTAGTAATTAAACAATTGTCAAATCATTAGTAATAAAATCCAACATGCTAAATTAAATCTAGTTTTCCTATTTAATTTCTCGCCAACATTTCCAATGATAAATAGCTTCATTTCAATAAGAAATAATATCAAGAGCCTTTTCCTGCTTCATTATTACAAGCAAGTAATTAGGAATTTTAACCAAAGACATTTTTTTATGTGACAGTATTAAAATTCAGATATTTTCCAAATCTCAAACAAACACCACATTTGTAATCTTTAATAAATATAATAAAAAAAATTGGGAAAACGTTGTTCTAACATTAATAAGAATCAGTATTTATTATTATCTATAAACAATCAGATTTGTTTACGAAGGTTTTTGCATTAGTATTCTATAGAAAGTATACACACTATGTAATAAATCCTACAGCAATTATATAAAGATTTATGAAGTATATCTATGTATAAAAAACTTGCAAAAGAAAAAAGTCTTGCCCGTTAATAATGCCAAATAAAATTATCAGTATACTTCACATCATTACTTTTGACGGCAAGAGAAAATCATTGTCTTTTTTTATACAATACATACAAAATCTGATTCGATAAAAAAGTATTTAAACATCTGATTTAACCACAGAAAATAAAAGCTCAATAGCTAAAAATTAATTACTGAATGTTTTAAACTATACAAGTACATACTGGCTATTACTTTTGTCTAAATTGATCAAAAGTAACTCCAGATATCTAATGAAAAACAAAATGAATATTTATATACATTAACGATTGACGTTATAAAAAATTTTCGTATGCAATTTTAGAATCAGTTATCCATCTAATCTACTGCGTTTAATTTAACACTAAGTTTATAAACATTAGTAGAATAATATTTTCAAGGAATATATATTGAAAGATAGAAGTTTATACATATTAGTTTAATACTTTTCATGAAATATATATATTCTGAAAGACAGCATATCTAAACGATTTCTCTTTCTCAAAAAATTTATAAAATACACAATCAAATAATAAACATTACGAGTAACAATTGCAATGGACACAACCTGAAACCACTCCAATCTCTACAAATGGCCGTCATCTATTTTCAAATGTTTTGTGAAATTTCTATTGCCGTAAATAAAACTGGAAATCAATAAAATTTATCTTTTTTATATATTATGTGGTTTTATATATAATAGTTAAAAACTTTTAAATTAAAAAAATTCAAATTTTCCCACAATTTTAAAAATTTGGGAATTTTTAAAATTTTATGTGAAAAAACCCGGTTTGTTCCCGGAAATAAACCGGATTTTTTCCCATCCTTGCAACACTATATACAGCAGTTCCAGATTTCAAAACAGGAACAGAAAATTCTCTATAAATTCCATTGAGTGCTTTCACACTTCTCCATAACTGCTTACTGGATGTTGAAAATGTTATTGAAACAAACTCATAGGAGGACCAGGATTCCTTCTGACTTCAACGACGATTTCTACGGGCTTTTGCTCTCTTAAAGACGATAAGATTCTCCGTTGTGGGGTACCTCCTAAATACCTAACTAACCCCCATAACTTCCTTTGCTTTTTATAAGTTTGTTGGCATTCATCATTCCATCAAGGTTTGCAACACCTTTTTGGTATAGAGGAACTTTTGGGTATCGCTGCATCAGCTGCATTTATGATTGTTTTTGTGACTGCGTGTCAACGACTTTTTTAATACTCCCGACAAAAACCATTTCATTATCAATAACTGCCAATTGTGTAAATAATGTTCAATCTGCTCGATTGTACGCGTAAGTAGGTAGACGTTGTCTTACACCACTACCTCCAGTCTGGAAGATAACGAGAGGAAAATGATCGCTGTTGTGCAATTCATTGCCTACAATTAAATTTAACAATTGTAGAAGAGATGGTGGACAAATGGCTAGAAATCGAGAGAAAGAAATGTTTTTGTGGGTATGCGAAATTATGTTTACTCATCAGTATTAAGCAGGCACAGAGACTGTTATGGTTAACTTAAGCTGAAGGATGAAGGGACACAGCATCAGCTTCCAGGGATAATACGGCTTTGCGGGTGGATAAGGAGAATTTACATGAACCCTCCTCTGCAGACTTTAATTTAGACGCCTTAAAGGCTATTGATCTTTCCGAAGGAACTTTCTGAGTTAAAGGAGGTGTTGATTTTGGCGCTTGAGTTGTCACTTGGGGTAATCTCATAACAAGGAGTGAAAGAGTATCCGTTCGTGCATTAATACTTCGAGTGATTACTTTTGCAGGTGCCGCATAACTCACTTCGTCTAAGTCGGGCTTGAATGCCATTTTTCTGCTTAACATTTTGCACTGTTTTGTCTCAGGGTAAGAACATTTGTTTTTCACTTTATATGTAGAAATTTCTTTTTAAAGTACCCATATAGGGCAACATCGAGAATAGGAAGAATAGTTACCATGACCGTAAATGCATACCTCCTTTGCGGTGCAGTTTGAACTATCGTGGCCTACTGCTGAGCAACGAGCACAAGTCAGTTTGCTTCTGCAAGCATTTCTCGAGTACCCAAAACGTTGGCACTGAAAACAAAGCAAGGGATTTGGTATATACTGCCGGACGGGTAGATTCATATAAGCAGCTTTGATATTGTCAAAAAGGTCTAGTGTCACAAAGTCAAAATGAGATGTTTCGTAAAGATCTTGTCATCTCTTCCGACTGTAATGCGTTATAAACAGCACAGAACTTTTGACTCTGCAAATTTTCTAAAATCTCATCCACCGGTGAGTTCAACAAATCTCTAGCTGAAATTACATCTTGTGAAAAATAGAAATTTCCATGAAGTGAGACAGTTACCTCAATATTGGCCAACATTCTCATTTTAGTGAGCATAGTTGCCTGTGTCGAGTTAGCAGCCTCTATCGATAAGTCATCCAATTATAGTTTTCTGATACTTCTTTCTCTTCCCCAATTGATCCAGATATTAATTTTTGTATTGGAAAAGGGGATACATGTTCAAAAAAGCCATCATTTCTTTTAATGATAAAAACGACGAATACGTTGATCATAGTTTCTCAATCATAAGCTTAAAAAAAGGGAAAAAAATATTAAAAATAATAAACACAAAGATGCATGCAAGAAAATGAGTTCTTAGAAAGAGATTTTCAGAATTTTAATCTGTAAACGGAAATTAAAATTATCACATTGAGCCTGTGAGATCATATCAAGAATCAGCTATATATATAATATATATACAAGTTCGTAATATCATGAGGGTTCGTAAATTAAAAACACGTAAAAGTGTGCGTCTACTGTAGCAGTCACATATTCGTTTTCGAAATTTTAAATATTTCTTGAAAATTTTTTTTCTAATATTCAGTTATGAAATTGATTTACTTTTAATTATTAAAATAAAAATTTAATTGTATCACAGATTTGATAAAAAAAGACTCGTTTTTTTCTCGATTTAAATAAAATGGAAGCATTTTTTTACAGGCATTTGTTGATGATCTGTAAAGTTCAAACCACATGAAATTTTAAGTTAAATTTGAAATCCGACATGGAATTCTAAGTTGCTTTAAATAAAATTTTAAGTAAAATTTAGGTTTGTTTAAACTATTTCTGTACGCATATTCAAGTAATTATTTGTATCAAGAAAACCCGCTGAATACAGCCAAAAACCTCGAGTTATTTTTGGAATCACGTTAATGGATAAAATTAGACGACATCTGAGTTTCTAACTTCCTTCCATGCCAAGCCTCAAGCCAGAATATTGGAATCTACGCAAATTTTAATTTGCATAGGTGCTCGATTTTTAGAATGAACATACGCTTATTGGATGCATTTTTAACCATGTTTAACAAACCTTTTATGAACGCAATGTATTTTTTACTATTGAGTTAAATTATATAAGATGATTGTGAACAATTCTTCCTTTCCACGCCAAGCCTCTAGCCATTATTATTTGAAACTAATGAAAAAAGAAATTAAAAGTATTTCTTATGTGATATCATATATCATTATGATTCAACAGGTGTAAAAAAGATAGTTTGGTTTATTTTTCATTCAAGTCATACTTAAGCATGCGAGAGGTATTTAGAATGAGACATAAACTTAAAGTGGGTTCCAAACTTTTACAAACATCGCAGCTCAAAGTGAGATTTGAACTCATGAGCTGTTGAACTGAAGGTAAAAGCATCAGTTGGCTATAGATGTAATAATAGTAATGGACATAAAGATGCTTATTTAGTTTACATTCCTCAGCTGGATTCTAAGTCGGCTCTTGACTTTTTAACCCCTTGCCAGTGTCGCCCGAATTCAGTTCGGGCAATTACTTCGTGCAGTATTTGTGATGCCTTAACTCAGTTCGGGCAGAAGAAAAATTAACGTTTCTATTTTATGAAGTCCGAGCTGAGTTCGTTTCTACTTTAGGATGCTTAATTCCCTATTTTCCTAATAAATGACACAAGTGGTCCTAGTTTTTTACCAATTCCAACTTTGGTTCTGAAGGTAGTCCATGACTACAAAAACACTATGGGAGGTGATGTTAAAACCGATCAACATCTTACAGACTTCCCGGTTGCTAGAAAAGGAGGTAAAAATATATTACAAGGCATTTTTTCCATCTCCTACACCAGGCGTTATGTAAATAACTCCCTTATTTTGCATACTTCAGCAGGAGTGGTGAAAAATATGAACTTCAGAAAATCAATTGTTGAACTAAATTGACCAAATGTTCAACTACCAGGACCATTGCGTCCTAGTGTAAGTTTACTGCACCTAACAGATCGACACTTTCCAGAACACATCCCATCAATGAGAAAAAAATATACTCTAACTAGGCAGTGTTTTGTATGCTGTCGTAAAACCGATGAACAAGGGAAGAGAATAAGGCATGTGTGAGACAAGAGTTTATTGTAAAAAGTGCAATATATAGGCTTTTGAGCAGTACCTTGTTTTGAGGCATACCATACTGTAAAAGATTTGTAAAATTTATGCATTGAAAATCATATTGTTGTGTTTTTATATTATACTAGTTATATTTAGCTTCACAATTTCGTATAATTTGCTCATTATGAATAACATGTATGTGTAATCAATGTTTTATGTGTATGGAAAAATTATAAATATAGTAGTTATTGCATTTAAAACTTTATTTTTGCAATAAGCATTTTCTAACTCTAATAATATAAAGAATAAAGTTAAACAGTCAAAAAAATTTTCCATTTTTGGTCCATTTTTCTAAAATATATGTCACAGTTAAGGGGTTAATACATGATGTTTTAGTTAATGAATATGTGAAAGACACGTGTACCACCGTGTAACCATGTGACCTCGTGTCAAGCACCGCATCCCTTTTGATCTCGTGAATATGACAGGCACGTGCTCAAACCTGTATGGTTGTAAATATGGAGGTTTGTCGTGTAACACACAGAGAGAATACATAGAAAATTTTTAATAATGTGTGAAAAAATTTAAAGTGTGCTTTTCCATTCAATGGATCATTTGCCATTTTTATGTAATACTTTATTTCACAAAATTGATTTATTTAATTAGATTTAACTATATATTTTCCGAATGAGTCTTTCTTGCATAAATTATTGAATGAGGGGTGAAGTAAACTTTACTAAACAAGAGCGATGTTTCCACTTCTAATTCAATTATCTAATCTGAAAAAGTCATTTCTTCTTTATAACTTTTTTTATGTGTAAGTACAGTGTGGAATCCTGGATATGAGGAGAGAGAAAAAAAATTCATGATTACTCGAAACTGATATCACCGAAAGTTTGAAGAGAATATGTTGAATTGTTATATGATAGACAATAAAGTGAATTTTACTCCTTTTTTAAAGAAAACAATGTAATTGATTTCATAAATCTATGTCAAATGCTACAGTATCGAATTTACTCTGCTCAAAACAAGTATTTTGTTAACTGCCTATCATTAAGTCTTCTTCCCCAAGCTTAAGGAAACAGATGGATTTCTCTTTTTTCTTATCAAAACTTTATGGTCTCAATAAGTTCTACAAACACACTTCCAGTAATCGGGAAACAGCGTGGTATTTGTGACTGGAAGTTTATGTTCATACACACCTGGAGTCTCAAGAGAATTAAGTAGATAGAATTCGCAAAATGGAATAAGCAGCAAGTAATTCTCATTAGGTTAAATCTTGTTTCAATTATTTTTATTCGTTTCAGTTCTCATTTGAAAATACTAGCGTGAAATAGCTTATGTTTTGAAGATTTTAATGAGCCAGGCAATATTGCTCAACCACTGCATGCTATCCAATTTGGTATCTGTATTTGGCCGTAACCAACAAGAAACGACCAAGTCTTCGGTAGAAAGCCTTTCAACTCAGCCAACCACCTGGTAATTTTGAACCAACGTCAAGTTAAAAAGTCGGCACTTGAAGTTGCACTTTCCGCTCTCTATACTACTTCACAACTATAGAAACATATCGAACACAACATAACTATCTACTCTGAAAGTAAAAGAATTCACTCGCCAATTTTAATTTTATAGTATCCTCTTAAAGTCACGGTCTAAAGAACAAGAACGCAAAAAATTAGCAATAAGAAAAATCAAAGGAAATGAGCTCTCTTCAGTTGTACTATGCAAAAATAAAAAAATGAAAAAAGTGTGTACAATATGAGAGGGAACGTATTTTCTTGGAAAATAACAATGTTTTAGACCAGCTTTGTTTAGAAGCACTGCGTTGTGACACGAAACATGAAAATTTCCTTCAGTGAGGAAATCATCACTTAGTTTCCTGTTTTTTCATCGCCATTGCAATGCATTTCCTATCAGCAGATGCGGTGTATTACCGCAAATGTAGCGCATTTGCTGAAATGCTTGTCAGCAGTAATTTCTCATAACTGAAGGGAAAATAAAAAAATATATTTTCTTAAAAAAATGTGTTTTGAAAAAAAAGGGGCGGTCCAATTCATGAATTATTTTTTCTTCATTTCCAGAGGTTGTGCAGGGATGGCAACAGCGAAAGCAGCTTCTCTGTCTGAAAAGATTTCCGAAGCGCACCAAATAACCACAGCTTGACAGCGAGCTGCATCAGTCTCCACATCGTCAGGTTTCACATGAGTCCCCAGCGCTGTCATCTGCACATTGATGTAGAAGTTAGTTTTTATGTAAAGTCAGCATGCCCCCCACTCCCTTCCGTAAAGCCGCCTTTTCAATACAACCCCTGGCAAAAATTTTATCTATATGGATAATACTTATGAATTTGTATAACTCAAATTTTACAGATACTAAAAAGAAAATACCTCGATCCTATATTGCACTCTTTATAATCGGTTTCGAACGTAAAATCATTGAAAAATAAAATTAACACTATGAAATTCTATTTTACTTTTATTTATGAGTTGGTGGTGTGATTGATTGGTTTGTTAGTTTGTCGTTTGATAGTTTTGTTCTGGCAGACGAGAAGCTAAGTCATCTGGAAATCATAGTTTAACATAGATTCCAAGTTTATACAAGCATCTAAGCCAAGATGAGTATTAAACACACCAAAACCAATAAATTAACCATACTTACAGGCAATCACAATTTAATCCAAATTATTGAACAGAAGATGAGACCAACTACATACCTTACTGCTAGGAAATACACACCTCTGCCACCAGGCTGCATTGACAATCATCAACTTGGAAAATTATCGTTTGAATTTCTTAGAACGACAATTTTGAAGGAAAATGGATTAAGAAAGGTTACTCAACGCATAGACTTTCTCAACATGGTAGTACTCTACTTTGACAATTCGTACAGGAATACACTGAAAAAAAAATGAGTCAAAACATACATGACTTGAAGGATAGAGTAATAGCCAAAATAGCACCCTTGGATGACAAGGAATTTTTTGTACCAGGCGTGAAATCAAATATAATGTATCCATTATAAAGAATTAAAAGTTATTAGAAATTTTACGGATATCTTGTATATTATTGTTTATAGATATTTTCAACAACTATTTATTAACATAATACAATCATTTTTAATGAGCTATAAGAAATTCTCTTCTAAAAGTATAGTTACTTGCAACAAATTTTCATTTTGGAACCCCGGTGTTTTATAGAAACCAAATAGTTATCACCAATATTGTGGTCACTATTGTAACAAAGAATGATGGAAATATCTGATGAATGTTTAGCCGTGATATGGTAGATTGCACTGATACGGATAGTTATAAAAGAAATAAAAAAATTTCAACATTATTGTCATCTATTTCGGAAGAAAGAAGAAGCTCTAAAGTTAGGAATGCTACAATCCAGGAAAAGTATTGTTTGAAAGATTCTATTCCCTCGACGTTAAGATAAAAAAAGTACTTAAGGAAAAACACCGAGGCCAAACTCATAAAACCTTGACAATACATATGTGAAGAAGTTAAATTATATATATAAAACCAAACTCTACATCTTTTAGAAAATAACAGCCCACACATGCATTTTTATTCTTTTAATTTGACAGGTAAACATGATGGGGTTTCTATCATGAACTTGACAGTTATCTAGCTTCTGGTGATACAGATCAACTGGTTGGCAAGGGTAAGTCGATCATTTTGAAATTCAATTCATGCTATAAGCCTGATGCTATTCGTCAAAATATCAATGTTTTACATCAATCACATTACGCACTCATCATCAAGAAGAGCTTGAACATCTGCTATGGATTTTCCATGTATTAAAAGTCTTCCTATTTTTATAACTTCAAATTACGCAAATATTCGTTAGTTAAATTTTGGTAGTAAAATAGACAACTAATAAAATTCCTAAATTCATATTAAGTAATAAAGCTTAACTCAAAAATTAAAACTGCTCTTAATAAAATAATCAATATAGCCAAGTTTAATGGCCTCATTATTTTCAATAACATTTTAACACGCACTTATCACTAATACAAAATTTGTAATCTTTATATGGAATTCAGAGTCGCTTACAATGTTTGCATCAGTTGAAATTACGAGAATATCTGGAGATGCGTGAGTAAATCATATCACCTAAGTCTAAATGCTAACCTGGAAACTTCATGATGCCCTCCCCACATCTCTTTTTTAGCTCCATGGAGTGTTGGAACGACCTCATGAGAAAATATAATATACCTGGTCCAAACTCTCACCTTAGCATTTAGCAGCTCAGCTGATCATCCCTCGCCTCCAGTCCTGTCTTTTTCCTTTTATCGCTTGCTGGTACCAAAACCGGTTCCTGCCCACCCTCGTTATTTCACTTGTCATCGCGTTCTCCACACAAATAATTCTGGTTGCCGACCACACAAGAATAAGTAAATTGTGTTCAGCACATTTAGTCACCCGACCTTGTTTGTAATGAGAAAATATTCAATTACACTGTATGCTAAAGGAATTTAACTATCTAATACTTCAGGATTCCGTGACCTAACAGAAAGACTAATTATTCAAGATTCCTCTTAAAGCGAAGTGTCCCACGTTCGATCCCAACCATTGTTGATGAACAAGTGTTGTGCTTTTGACTACTGCATGCACGTCTATTGAGGTGGGTGCTTGTGAATTTCCTGTGCTGCTTCCCTTACGATGACACATATTTTCTATGAAAAGAGTTCAGTTTATGCAGTGTCTGTTCAGAGTTGACATCCAGCTTTCCCGGGTAATGAGCGAATTCATTGAGAGCAGTTCCGAGGGAGATTCGCCATTTTTTCCATCCTCTGTATTTTATTTGCTTGATTATGTTTTAAATTGTGATATTTTGTTATTCTATTTATCTTTAATTCAACTTTATTGGATTTGAAGATTTAAGGATTTCTATTTAATTATCTATCTATCTATCTATCTATCTATCTATCTATCTATCTATCTATATATATATATATATATATATATATATATATATATATATATATATATATATATATATATATATATATATATATATATATATATATATATATATATATATATATATATATATATATATATATATATATATATAATTTATCTGATATTTTTAATTGACCATTTCTTATTTTACTTTAAGAGGGTACAGTATAAGAATTATGTTTTTAATACATAATTTTATCATAGCAAAAGAAATTTTAAAGCAAAATTTTCCTGCAATTTGTTTTGTTCATTAAACACTCTTCATGATGAATAGTTTATCAAAATCTTTTTCTGTGAAAGAGTTTTACAAAATAAGATAACAGTTAAAATAGACACTCTGTTGAAAACATTTTCAAGTCAGATATTCCAACGTGCCCAAATGTATCGATGCAGCTACACAACATAAATTGATATGTAGGATATCAATAATAAATTACAAGGTAACTCCCTTGAAGCTATCTTGTTTTCTGTTTTTCATGTAAGATTGCATCAATTTTATAACATAGAACACAAAGTGGCTTTAATCTCTTCCCGCATTAAGTTTAAAAAAATAAGCTCATAACAATTACAGTTATCTTCCAAAATATAACCGCTTTTTTAAAAATATCTTTTATCTCTTTCTCGGTGCAGTAAAACTTGAGAAACGCTAAGAATGTCCACCAACCGAGCATCATCTGAGCTTCAGCGGTAGGAAATACGATTATTAGATAAGATTAGGAGACATTTAGTGATGAATTAGGCAGCATACATATAATATGCTCTGATAGTGCACTTTTATCTCCAGTTTCTGTTCGCATGAACTAAGTTCAAAGGGTAAATTTTAAAAAGTTCATTTTCTTTAAAAGACAATATAAAGATAACCCACTGATGTAACATAGTCTGTTTATTCTGAGTTTTGAAATTCGTTGACGTTATATATAAGTTGCACTTCGTAAGAACAAAGACTGTCTGAAAAAAATCTGAGAGGAAAGGCTTGATTGAATTATTTGAAAGAAACATAAAAAAAGATTGAAAAGCCTATGTGCAATGAAAAAATTGCACTTATTGCTTTAAATAAACTGTTGTACGAAGACTGCTTAAAAGAACTTTATATTAGCCCTATATATATAATTTCTTGATATTTTTATGAAAGGTTTATTAAAGATATGTTTATAAGAACGAGGGACATTCCATGGAATAGAATTAATAATTTATTTCTGTTGGAATGAATATTTATAAAATACATTGTTTCATTAAAGAACACAATTAAAACATGAAAATATTAATAAATCTTTCAGATAAGCAAGCTTTGATTGTTTCTAGTTCATTAGCATCCACATTGCTATCCTGAATTAAAATCATACCATAAAAACTAAGAATGAAAATTTGTTAGCATGCTCTCAAGTTGAAGATAAAGTATTGTCTTATTTTTTAAAACCAATTATGAGGTTTGCGGTAAGATGGAATTAAGGAAAAGTTGTTCCATGAATAATAAATGAACAGCTTAAAATGGATTACTGATTTTTGCATGCATATTATTCCGAGTAGGTATATAAGATCTCCTCTCCGGCAATCAAATTGTCTTTACAAAATGCAATGAATACTTAAAAGAGACCCGCAACAACTTTCATCATTTGTGCTGTGTTTACTATATCAAAGCTCTAAATCAGGTTTTAATCTACTATTGGCTCTTCTTTATGATTAAAGTTTTGGGGAAAATAGCATTTTAGCCGTTAGATTAAATTATTAAGTACTAGGCTGAGATTCATTGGCAAAGAGGAAACTTTAATGAACATTTAAATCTCTGACTTTTCTTCTTGCATCTTGATGTCCTCCCCCACCTCTTGATTGGTAGGGTAGCAGGCAACCTGGAGATTCTAAGAGTAGTTGTGTGCTGCAGGCTGCATTATCAGGAAACATAAAGGGACTCTTGAAATGCCTTGACCATGGAAAGAAGATCCATACGCAGCATCACGCTTTTTACATCTGTTAATTTATTTCCTGCCAGGACAGAAAAATGAGGACTTGTTTTGAACTTTTTGTTTGTTTACTGTCTCATGGATCTGGTTTAGCCTATTGGCTAACCAGATAGGATAAGCATCAACAAAGTGCAAATGCATGTGTTACCAATGTAGCTCATTTTGTTTCCAAAGGAAAATTAAAGGATGATGAACCACAGGCTAATATTTCTTAAGCTTAGAAATATCTAGTCGAATACATGGTATGAGCTTGTAGGTGACTTTCTTTGAATAATTTTTGAAAAGTGATTCCTTGGAAATCACACAGGACTCTGCTATTATTATTGGTATCTTGTGAAGCCCAAGAGTTCAACCCTACTTGTTTATAGTTGACTTCAACTGGTGTAATCCTTAAATAAGTACATTTTTAGGAGCACAGATTATTTTCTTAACCCTTTAACCGGCTATCCCGAGTACACTCGGGCAAAAATTTCTGTGCCTTTTCCGGCTATTCCGAGCTCCTTGGTAGGGGCAACTGGCTTCACTGCAGTGCTTTAAATTTAACCTCCCGAATTGATGGATTGCCGTGAAATCGTGGCTTGGGAACGTACTTACTGAACGGTGATGGTTGATTTAACTAATGTGAGCGGAAATCGAAAGTATTTCAAGAAAGCAACAGTTTTACTTTTTCTATATTTATTCCCATTTAGATTTTCACAGTTGAAGACTCTCTGATTATTGTGATTTATAAAAAATATATATAATACTAATTTTCATTACATTTTTTATATAGTTTTTAAGTAAATAACATTATTTAGTTTCTTTGTATAATACATATTACACACACACACACACACACACACACACACACACACTATATATATATATATATATATATATATATATATATATATATATATATATATGTATGTATGTATATATATTGTTTATAATTTAATTGGAATGGTGTATCAACCAAGGTATTTTTTGACCAGTACATTTCTTCTTTGGGTTTTTGAACAATACCCATGTTAATGATTAACGCACACAAGAAAAACCAGCAATTCTTCTTTATTTATATTTTCCCACTGAGCTGAACGAGAACTTGGGCTTGATTCATTACTTTCAATATATAACTTGGCGTATTCATTAGTATTTAAAATTAGGAATTCTTAAATTTCGTTATTAAAAAAATAGCGAAAATACTCCAGTGGATTTGAAGAATCCACTATAGATATGTTGACTTCTGATTTATTTGTAAATGGAAATGCTGGTGGAGCTATCGCAGCTGAACTGTCAACTGAGTACCAATTATGAGCCCCAGAAAGATCATCAAATTCACTATCCGTGTCCGAAGAATAATCTTCGTCATAAAAATAAAATTCTTCTTCACTGCTTGAATCAGACATAATGTTTGTAAAACGGTAATATATATTTAAATATATATTTTTTTTACAGATGCAACTAACTACTAGAATTTAGCTTCTGAGAGTGAAGGTATAAATTAAACCCCACTCCATATATATATATATATATATATATATATATATATATATATATATATATATATATATATATATATATATATATATATATATATACTATATATATATATATATATATATATATGATATATATATATATATAAATATATATATATATATATATATATATAGATTCGCAAACAAGAATGGCAAGGTGAAAGTATGACATTTCAATAATTTGTTCTGGCCAGCTGAAGGCTATTTATTGACACGCTCACATGGAATACATCATTAGACAGATGCTTTCAAAATAAATTGATTGGAAATGTGCATCTACTATACCAATATTACATTTGTTTTCAATTTAAATTTATCGGTTTCCCACGGAATTTGAAAATTCCCAAGTTCCTTAAATTTGTCAATACCATCAATCCTGATAATGTTGATAGCTTCACACCACTCAAAATTTCAGTACACATATTTCAACCATTGTTTAAAATATTAAGATCACAAAATAATTACAAAAATTGGAGGAATAAATTCTACTATATAAATATTTTCGAATTTTATAATGGAAATAGTGTTACTCTTCATTCCACATAAAAATATATTAATTTGTTACGATTAAGGCCTATAACTTTACAAAGAAGCTATTATTTTCAGCAAGAAAACTTTAATTTTGATTCAAACTTTCACTAAATTCACATTTTGGTGTAGGACCGGCAAATGATATTAAAATACATCAAGAATTCCGAATTTTGGAAAAATTACGAGAAATATTCCCTTAAATATTTGTTTAAGAAATGCATATCTATTTCAGAGGCATTATAATATGATTTCACCATAAACTCTAATGATCAATTTAACTATTTAAAAAAATGTTTGAATTCAGTAATCACAAACATTATTCCGTATAAGGAAAACAGCAGATAATATGTTAAACTGTTTAATTCTTTAATTATGAGGTTCAAAATTATTTTATTAATTTTTTTATAAAATTAAGGATATGTTAAACTAATATTTCGTAAATATAGTTTAAAATCATTGAATAGAAGTTTGTTTCTTACAAACTCCGGAAAATAAGAAATTTCCTTTAGCATGTAAAAGAAATATTTTGATTTACTAATTTAATGAATATATTTTAAGTGTTATGTTTTGTTTTCATATACTTCAATATCTAACAAAATTGCACAATTGCACTAAAGATTATATGTTTATATTCTTTAAACAGATTATTTCAAATAAGTACTATAAGTTATGACTTTTTTATTACTTTCGTGTAAAAACACGAAAAAAAATTCAATGTGACTTAATTCTAATATAAATCTAAATAATTCAACCTTCAATAAGATGTTTTTAACATAAGAAATACATTTTATCTTTGTGGTAAAATAATAAGGATACGTATTTCTAATGAGTTAACTTTAATGCAAAATTATTGCTGTCGAAATTAGATAAAGTATTCATTTCTGGCTTATGAATTTACTTTTAAAAATAAATTTTGTGAATATTTACTTTTTTAATAAAAACTATATACAAATATTTGTTTAATTTAATGAAAACTAGAGAGAGACAGCTAAATATTTTCATTTTATAACCATCAAAAGAAGGAAGTCACATCCTTATTTCACTAAAGTACTTTTAAAAAAAAATAGTTCGCTAAATTTGCCACTGTTAATGATTTGCATGTCAGAGCAGTTTTAGTTCAGTGAAGGGAAAAATATTTAATGCAGGACTAATTTGAATATTTGAAAAAATGTTATATTTACATGTTTTATATTAAATATTCAATTATTAGAATACTATTGAAATAATAGCATTAAGATTTCCTTGCTTTTATTCTCCTTCTAAAAATTTTAGCATGAGATACAACATTTTATTATTTGTGCAAAACAATTTAAGAAATATAAAATGTATCTAATCACAACATGAATCTTATATCGAGAGATATTTCTTGCATAGTTTGAAGCAGAAATCTTTCTGTACAAAGAATTTAATATGTATTTTAATACATGTTATTTTAACACGTAAAAAAATTAAAAGCTTAATTAATTCCCTAACAATAGACTTCAAATTATATTTGAAAAAATTTTCAATGTAAAATTTATTTTCAAATAAAAAATGTACAAAATTTCAATTGAAATGAATAGTTTACAATATACTCTGAAGTCTATTAATAAGCAATTAAGTTAGCTTTTTATTTTTTAAGCTTCATTAAAATTTTGTCGAAACTCTTCAATTTGTGTATAAAGCAACAGAGCTATTTCTTTCAATAATTTTGAAAATTATTTGATGATTTTAAAAAATAGTGTTGTTTTTGAAAAGTATTGACAATAATTAAAATCAATTAATAATTAAATTGCAAATTAACGCGTTTTAATAGCTATTTAAATCATTACAATTTTAACTATTTGGGAATTAAAAAAATTTAAAAAAAAGAAATTCTGATATATCAAAATCTCATTTTAAAGTTATGATAATATGATATTCATTGAGTTAGCTATCATATATATAATTTTAATTAAGAATTTTAAATATAAAAACTGCGTAGAAGTAAATTAAATTTATTGATAATAATTTTCAAAATAATAAAATAAAATTTATATTTATTGTAATTAAAAAAATTATAATAGAGACTTGAAGAAATTTTCAAGCAGAACATTCATAAAGAAAACTACTAGCACTCGTGGGTTTCTTCAGCTGACAACGATTGATGGTCTTTCCCCACTGTAAGTGATTAGAATGTGATTATTGTGAGGTGGTCCAGGTTAAAACGGAAATACGTCTCATCAAGAGTTAGAGGCTTTTGTATTCTTGACAAGTTCTAAAGGGGGAAAAACTTTTTTTTTTCGTCTGGAATTGAGGGAGGTCTGTAGCCTTCCGGCCATGTACCTCGTTTTCTAATGAATTAGAGTCCTTGGATAGTCTTGGCCTGGTGATTAAAAAATCAGAAATAAAGATACAATAATGAATAATACAAAACTATTTAGGTAAGTGCTCCCACTGGATGCACTCTGCATGACTTGTGTTTTTGGACTAAGTAATTGAGTAATCCTAGTAATAGACACTTAGATGATGACAATAATTCTTTGTACACATAAAATCCATATAAAATTTTTTACGTAGGAAAATATAAGGAGAATACACAGGATGAATACAATAATTCTTTGAAGCACACAAATTCCGTTAAAATATTTACCAAGGAGTTACAAAGGAAAAACACAGGTTGATGACAATAATTCTTGATAAACACAAAGTTCCGTTAGAATATTTACAACGGAGGACAAAGAATGATACATATCCATAGTTGCTTAAGATTACATAAAACTGAGATATTTACAGGTTCCACACGATTTATTTACAATGTGGTTTCTCACAAGATTTTATTTAGGTAGAGATATGATTTCCATTAACTCGCTAACAAATAAACTCCTAATATATAAAGCCTACCTCAGACCGATAATAACCTATGCTGCTCCAATTTGGGGAGGAGCAGCTGATTCAAATATCAAAGTCTTAGAAGCTCAGCAAAGCAAAATACTTAGACTTATTACTAACTCAGAGTTTTACTTTAGAAACCACCAAATAAGAGAGAACTTGGGAATCCTGCCCCTAGCCCGCTACCTTAAATTTCTTGCATT
Organism: Latrodectus hesperus; assembly: GCA_037975125.1. Classification (NCBI taxonomy): domain Eukaryota; kingdom Metazoa; phylum Arthropoda; class Arachnida; order Araneae; family Theridiidae; genus Latrodectus; species Latrodectus hesperus. The sequence goes on along the minus strand of CM075857.1, from coordinate 10,290,577 downwards.
TAATTTCTACCATAAATTATACACAATCAACAATAGTGAGATTCAGGGAAAAACTTGCATTGCAGTGAAAACCAAAACTATGTTGCCACCGCGAAGCAAAAATGAAGCACTTTCTTCACTGAACCCCAGACGGTTAAGAGCTTTTAATGAGTATTTCACAATCAAATGCAAAAACTTTACAATATACACAGGGGGTATTTTTATTAATAAAGAACTTCATATTATTATGTTTATGAAAGTTCACTGAACAAGTTACATCATTTGTGATGGGAGAAACTGTATGATGTTATTTTTTTGCAAAATTAATTAACATACTCTGTAAGGTATTCATGCAGAATACTAATTGAAATGTTGGTCTTGTAAATTATTTCGTGCAAATTTCTGTAAATTCTGAAATGTAGATAATAAGAAATTTAATATCGTGAAAAAACTCACCTTCTACCACTCAATTTTTTAATCATTAGCACTTATATCATGTTTTTTTCACGGTGGTTTCAAGTTTCACACTGCTGTACGTGGCATGGAAAATTTAATAGCATATTTTTCTTTTCAAATTAATATTAGGAAATATAAATGAGACCAAAATTAAGTAATTACTTTTTTCCCAAAAAAGAAATATTCAACCGTCACAGTCATAATAAAATACTATCACAGTTAGCAACCACATATAATTTGTGTATATATAATAATACATTACTAAAACAGCAGTAAGAAATGGAAGCTTTTATGTACATACTGTTAATATGTACTAATGTTTTCTAAACATAAGAAATCTTATAAACCTACTATAATATATTAATAGCTGCCTTCCCTGTTTAGTGGTCAGAGTGCCTGACTGCGGATAGGGAGTCCTGGGTTTGAATCCCAGTTCGGGCATGGATGTACTATCTCTCTCTGTCAATCCTGTTCTCATCCTTTCCTTGTATGAATGGGTTGTGAATGGTTGCCTACCCTATAAGTAGGTGTCTATGGCATGTGTGTACTGAGGAAGTCGGACTTCCTAGCAAAATATGGTTCAGTTTGAAAAGTGGAGCAGCGCACTCCATAATGTCAACTTAGCTGGCACAAGACGACAATAACAACAAAGTATTAATAAGCATTTCGACACCGCAGGTGGACCGCCTACTCACGTAACGAGTGTAAGGCGTTGAATGTCCTCCTATGTGAAAAACCCATCACATGAGAGTCGCAGGAGCCTCCTGCCGGATAGGGAAAACACAACCGCTCCAGCAGCTGTCGGCTGTCTGACCCATTATCGCTCCGTTGGCCGATGTCGAGGCCTCTCCTCCTGAAGACGGTGGGTTCAACACCGGAACAAACCAGATGAACCCCTCCATCAGCCCAACGTGTATGCATCGCTCCCTACGTTTATTGAAATAGTTGTGCAGATGACAAAGCCCGATCGCGAGGTGAAGCCCACGCAGTGGACGTCACCTTTACAGGTGCTTGCTGGGGTGATGTGCCCTCTAGGGGGACTTCGTGGGAAGATGGGCCGCATTCGCGTGCAGCTAGAGGGTAACCTAGGAAACCTCTAGCACCCTTCTCTGAGCTGACTAGCAACTCTACTGCTGTTACAAAGAGAGCCGCAGTCCACTCTTCGACGTTTGTCTTTAATCTTGTTAGTACCTACTCCTCACCTGCCTGGTTGGTCTGATGGTTTCGGCTGATCTCAGTAGTTTCTTGAACTGGTGGCAGCGGTTAGACGTTTCCTTGCCATGAAGCAGTTATGTTCATACTTACATGGTTGGAGTCTCACTCGTTGACCCTGTAGTCCAGCTAGCGTTGGTACTCCTTTCTTTAACATGAAAGTCTATGTATTTTAGATTGAAGCATCAACTTTCTAAGGGTTGTCACTATTGTTGGGACGATAGCTGTCTGAGAAACCACTGTTGTAACCGGCTAACGTCTGCTTAGAGTCTCTGGATAAACATTTTCACTGCAACGGTTTAGCACTATGTTCGTGAGTCACTCACATTCTTGGTTTCCATCTTCCTCCAGTCTCTTTAATCCCTTGGGTAGTTAGAATTTAGAAGCTTGAGTCCCACTCTTTCCAAGTTTCGAAACTATGTGGATCTTGTGAACCTCGGTGGTTGGGCTCTTGCTTGGTCACATCCGAGTTTATAGTCACTTCACCACTGCTTGGGGGTATGCTTCTCAAGTAAGTGAGACATGTCTGTTTTCCTCAAGATGGTGAAAGCAGCCTTTGTCTGTGTATGTGTGTTGTCCTTGTATTCCTCAATACGGGGAGGGATGCCGTGTTTGTTTCATGTATGTGTGTGGAAGTGACTAAGAGCACGTGTAGTGTTATTCGTTGTCCGCGCCTATCACCACCGATTTTAAAATTTCAAGTTTTCTGATTATGCTAATGAGCTTTGCTTGCGCGTCCTATTTGTGATTACTAGGTTGTTCCATGCTGGAAAATTTGCGTCTTTCGTTTAAAAAGATGATGTGAGTGGGCAGTCAAATGCATAGTGTTGAGAATTTCCTTCTTCCCCGCATATAAAATCTCCTGTTGTGGTTTTCTCTAGCCTGTGAACAAAGGTAGGGAATTGGCCATGCCCTGTAAGGAATTGTGCCAATTGTTGGTGGCCAACCAGTCGCTTTGTGTTCACTTTTGGGAAGAAGGTGTATTAGAATTTATATTTCTAATAAAAAATTAAAATGACATATTATATTGCTTATCATTAACTCCAATACTGAAAAATTATTTCTTATTGTCTATTTTATATTAACCAGTGCCTCATAATTTCTGTGTCAATACTGAAATGTCAAATAAATTTAATATAAAAAATTAATTTTTCAGTTTAAAAATGTTTAAAACTTGATGTATTGAAATTTCATATCACTTCAGAAATCGATATCTCTCTCTATTTACTCGCATTTTCTATCTTTATCTTGCTTTATCTTTCATCGATAGCGATTCTATTTTCTGTGCTCTTTTCATTAGTTGATATCACTTTAACACATTTAAATACCATAACATACTATCCACTTTGATCTTTTCTTGTCGAGATTATTTTCTTATCTATGAATTACTTAGTTATGTTTAAAAGATACCTGGGAAAGGTCAGCTTTTAGTAATCGAAATATTACTAAATTGAATTTCAATCTATTCCCGATAACTTCATCAATATATAAATGCGACCTTGACTTTTGATTTTGTTATTACCCAAGTTCTACTGAAGCAAATGTGTATTTTAATGGATTCTGATAAAATAGTTTGCTATTAGATCATGAGTTACACGGACTGAATTTCATTAAAGTCCATGAGAAATTCATCATGTGTTAGGTTTGGTATTAGGTTCGATTTCATGTAGCTCGTAGTTTTATAAAAATGAATCATTTTTGCCTCCTCCTTAATTCAGAAGTTTTAGCTCTCCATCAGTTTGAATCAGAAATTTTTAGCTAAATTTATTTCCGTAATTCTGCGTCCTTAATTTCGTCCATGACAATCCAGGGCAAGATTAAATCCTCAACCAGTGACAGAATTAGATGTTACTATGAATGAGTGGAAAGGCATCGGGCCACTTCATTACGTGACAACCATGAGCTGTATTGATTGGCTGTCTAATAAAATTTATTCAGTCGGAAATAAACAAAAACGAATGGCATTATATCAACAATTTTTAAAATGTTATCCTAGCGTTCTGAAGCTAAAATGCAAGGAGAGAGAATTTAGACAGTAAATACACATAAGCTTATAGTTTAGTAATTAATTGAATAAAAAATAGAAACTATTCATTGAAGTAAGATCACTAGATTTTTACTTTTTATGAAATTATAAAACTTCTTTGTAAAATATATATATATATATATATATATATATATATATATATATATATATATATATATATATATATATATATACAGGGTGTCCAGAAAAGGACTCCCTGATTTCAAAATTAAATATCTCGAAAACGAAGATCGATAGAGGAATGCAGTAAACGGTATGTTTATAGTAAAGACTGTAAGAATATAATACATCAGTTTGAAATAATAGTTACAAAAGTTGCAAACAGATGGCGCTGTAATCGTCATACGTAATCTTTAGTGTAAATAGTGATCCGAAGCCCAACTATTGAAGCGTGAAAGGAGGTTAGCGTTGAAAACATAGTGATGTGAATTTTTGCAAAGAATGTTTTCAAACGATTATTTCATTTATGTATGCTGATTTGAGCTGTACATTGTACAGCGCCATCTGTTAGCAGCTTTTGCAACTATTATTTCAAATTGCTGTATAAGATTCTTACAGCCTTCACAATAAACATACCTTTTACTGCATTCCTCTATCTATCTTTGTTTTCGAGATATTTAATTTTGAAATCAGGGAGTCCTTTTCTGGACACCCTGTATATATGGGGACGGGGAGTGGCCAAGGCGTAATTAACTAATTAACAATTCTTATACAAAGCCTAATATTTAATTAACATGTATTTACAAATATAAATATATACAAGTTTGAGATATTTACAATTAATCATCTTAATAGAATGAAATTTAAAGTTCAAGTTTAAAGTTATGGGGGACAGGAGCAGTCGTCTTGCTGCTATCAAAAAGGAATGTCTTCGCGTCTTTCAGATGATTTCTCTTCTGCCCCGCTCACTGGGGAAGCTGTTGCGCTTCTCGAGCTCCTTCTCAAGTGGGCACTTGAATTAGTGACGTCGGCTATTAAGTGGTTCACCCACCACAGTTCGGCCGTCCTGAAATCGGCTGGCCCTCCAGACGACACTGCAAATACATAAAAAAAGAAAAACAGCAAAACATTGAAAGAAACAAGCAGAACAGAATAATTCTCTGAAAAGAAACAAACTTTATATTCATCTTCTTAGATCTGAAATAAAGAAATGAGTCAGTATATATTTTAGCTTCATTATAGTCAGTTGGACTTCCGACTATCCTTCAGCACAATTCAACTTTAATTTAACTCCAACTTGCATAACATCCTCGTCTTTTGGCATACTATACCAGGGTTTTAGAAATTCAGCACACGTCGTGGTACCGTTAGGTCCTTCATGACTTCCTTCTTTGATTACATCATAGGTGTTGCCTCCTTTAACTTTAGTAACTCTGTACGGTCCTAAGTATTTTGGTTTCAGTTTTAAGTGGGGTCCAAACTGAGTTCTCTTAATAGCGACCAAATCGTTAACTCCATAAGATTGTGGTTCTTTTCTTCTTAAATTATACGTTTTCCTGTTTTCTTCTTGGATCTTGAAAATTTGTTGTTTAGCATGTTTTCTGAGTTCATCTCTTTGAGCTTCAAAATTAGCTTGAAATTCCTTTTCAATCATTTCTTGGATCTTACCAATACCTCCAACGTTCCTCTTCGTACCAAAAAGCAACTCAAAAGGTGTGGTACCTAGGCTTCGTTGATATGTTGAATTAATCGTCTGCTGCAGTTCGTTCGTAAGTTTATACCACTGAGCTGTATTCTCTAAAGGTAGCTTTGAAAGAACTGATATGATTGTTTGGTTGATCCTCTCAACTTGTCCGTTAGCTCTTGGCAAACCAGTGGTTATTAAATGGTGTTTAATATTCTCTTTAGAGCAATAATCTCTGAATTCACCAGAGCTAAAAGCTGTAACTCTATCAGAAATAATTTGGTATGGATTTCCAAAGACTGATTTTAGAGTTTCTAATTTCGAAATGACTTCAGCAGATGTTGTGGTCTTCGTAGGAAAAATCCAAACGAACTTAGTAAAAGCGTCACTAATTGTTAAAATATACTTATAATTTTTATGTGTGCTTTCTAAAGGTCCTAAATGATCAATATGGTATGTGTATAGTGGTACGTCATTTTTATGCAATGGGTGTAATAAGCCTTCTTTCTTTCCTCTTTTGTGATTTACAAGAATACAGTGAAAGCAATTAGATATGATATTTTCTATTTTCTGTTTAAGTTTGGGAATGAAATAATTGTCCTCAATGCTTTTCTCTGTATATTTGATTCCAGTATGTCCCTTTTCATGTGCACTTCTAATAATTTCCGTCTGCATACTTCTTGGCACAACCACTAATTCCTTACCATCAACAAATTTATAAAGATCTCCGTTTCTCTCAAAATAATCTTCATAACTAGAGATTTTTAATAATTCTTTTATCGTTTTTATTTCATCATCATTATCTTGGGCTGATTTTAATTTCGGTATGATATTATCGCTTGAGATGCAAAATATGTTTACAGGGGATCTGCTTAGTGCGTCAACATGAGTCATTCTTGTACCGGAGCGATGCTCAATACTATAATTAAATTCTTGGAGCAATAAAGCCCAACGAGCAACACGAGTTGACAAATCTCTTTTTGCATAGTCTTTTCGAATGCGGAACAGTCAGTGACAATTTTAAATGGAATTCCTAATAAGTAAACGCGGAATTTTTTAACGCTTCAATAATTGCAAGAGCTTCAAGTTCGTAACTGGAATACTTCTTTTCGGCATCTGTTGTCTTTTTACTCATGAAATAGATGGGATGAAAATTTTTATCATTTGGGGATTTCTGTAATAAAATAGCTCCATATCCTTCTATGCTCGCGTTCCAATGCAGTTCAGTTTCGTAATTTGGGTTGTATATACTTAACACAGGTTTTTGAGCTAAAATTAACTTTAATTGATTAAAAGAGTTTCTTTCCTCTTCACCAAATTTAAAGTTCCTATCTTTCTTCAAAAGATCACTCAATGGCCTAGCAATAATGGAATATTTTGGGATAAATTTCCTGAAATATCCAGTCAATCCTAAAAAACTGTGGACCTGTTTCAAATTAAGTGGCTCAGGGAAATGAAGCACAGCTTTATTTTTCAAAGTAGATGGAAAAATTTTCCCTTCTTCGATGACATGGCCTAAAAATTCAATGCGCTTCTTCAAAAAATGGGATTTTCTAAAATTTATTTCTAATCCATATTCGTTCGCAAGATTTAAGACTTTTTCAAGCCGTTCGACTCCTTCTTCAGTTGAGGAAGACAAAATAATTATATCGTCCATATAAGGTAAAACAATACCATCATTAATCAGTGGTCGAAAAATAGTATTAATAAATCTTTGAAACACAGCTGGGGAATTACACAGTCCAAAAGGAACCTTAAGAAATTGGTACTGTCCTTCATGAGTTACAAATGAAGTGTATTTTCTACTATCCTTCTTTACATCTACATGGAAAAATCCATTCTTGAGATTAATTGTACTAAACTCATACGATTCCTGCAATCTATCTAATATATCTTCAATCAATGGGAGGGAAATTTATCTTTTACAATTACTTTATTTAATCTCCGATAATCTATGCACAAACGAGGTGTTCCGTCTTTTTTCTTTACGATTACTACTGAGCTACAATATTCTGAAGAACTGGGTTCTATTATACCTTGTTCTAACCATTCATCTATTTGGGTTTCAACTATCTTTTTCTCTGAAAATGGTAATCTACGGGGTTGATTAGATATAGGTTCATTACTTTTTAACAAAATATCTAATTGAACATTAGTTGATTTTGTTTTATGTGGTACATAACTCGAAACTAATTGTTGCAACTTATATTTAAATTTTTTGGAATACTAGGTTCAATGTTCAGTTCAACTTCATTAAAAGTTAAATCAACAGGTAGAATTGATAAAGTATTAATTTCTTTTACACATTGATATTTATTTTTAATCTTAATTCCGTTTTCATTAATTAAGGTTTCACCCTGCATTAGTACATTCATTCCTATGATGGCATCATATGACATAACATTATTTTCAACCACATAAATATCTTCTTCACACTTAAAATCATCTATTTTAATATTTCCCTTAAAATAGCCCAACGGCTTTACAACGCATTTACCAAAACCAATTAGAGAAGAATTTAACGAAAATAACTCTACAAAATTTAATTTATCAAAGACAGATTTACGAATCAAAGTTACTTGGCTTCCAGTATCTATTAATGCATTAACATTCAAATTATTAATAATTACATCATTCAGTATTGTTTTAACATTAACATTCATTGTTGCTACTTCAGGTTTAGAATTAGTTTCTGGACACAATGAAGCTTTATGTCCAAAATTATTACATCGAAAACATTTAATACCCTTCTCTTTATGTTTACAAAATTTAGAAATATGATTTTTTTCACCACAATTAAAACAAATTTTATATTTACAATCATCAAAATCACTGTATTTCATTTTTCCAAAACCATCATTGTAACCTTATTTTATTTACATTTTCATTCTTAGAATTAACTCTATTACTATATTCATATTTTGATTTCGTTTTATCAAAATTATTGTATTTATCATGAGAATTATATTTTGTTTTCGTTTTATCGAAATTATCATATTTAAAATGAGAATTATATTTTGTTTTCGTTTTATCGAAATTTTCATATTTAAAATGAGAATTATATTTTGTTTTCGTTTTATCGAAAGCATTTTTACTTTTAACAGAATCACTTTTTATTACTTCATAAACTTTGAGTTTTTCTTTAAATTCACTTAAACTCTTACATCTATACAAAATAATTTTGTTTTCTTGTCTATCATTTATTCCAATAATAACATAATGCATTAAGGCAGATTCTTCAATTTTACCGCAATTGCACAACTCCTTCATTTTTAAAAAATACTCCTGCACAGATTCATAATCACGCATTTTTCTTTTACGCAAAAGATCATGTAAGTTAGCTGAGTTTATTTCAAACGAAAATTCATCGATCAAGGCTCGTCTCAATTTTTTCCAAGAATTTATTTGTGGTTCTGTTCGTACGAATAATAGAGCATTTCCTCCTAACGATCTTTTAGCCATAACAAATTTTTGTAAGTCTGATAAATTAAATAATTTCGACATATCCTCAAAACGATCAATCCCATTAATTACATTTTCATGTGATTCTGGATTAAATTTAGTAATAGTGCTTTCGATATCTTCATAATTAACATTAACACTTGGAATAACAGTATGTGCATAAAAATCATTTTCACAAACATTTTCATTCTTCTTAAAATAGTCAGATGCACTTTTCTTTTTACTTATTTTGCATTGCATTGAAAAATCATTTCTACTTATTTCTTCTTCCATTTCACTTTCTGAGTCAGCAGTTTCCGAATCCTCTTTAGTGTTTTGAGCTAAGAGTTCAAGGTCACATAACAGAGACAAAATTCTTTCTGCGAGCTCTGCTTTGGATCCTTGAAAAGAAATATTTATAATGTTCGATGCAGTAATAAGTTCGCCAAGCGAAAACTCATTGTTTATATTTTTTAATTTGTCTCGATACTCATTACTTTCGATATCAAAATCAAAACCATCAAAATTTCTAATTCTTTTACGATTTAATCTATCTCCATCATGATCAAAAATCAATCTATGCAAAAATGTGATTTTATCTGCTTTAAAATTTTTCAATGCAACGCTTATTTCTTTTATATCGTTTAATATCATCATGTACTTTGAAAAATGTTCACGTACCTCTCAAAGATGTTCGATGAGGATCCACGTCTTTCTCTCGTTCCAAACCGATACTTAACGTAACGTCTTCTTCTAATGAAAATCCTTCTAACTATCTGATGCGATAATCATTCAAACACAATATGAAATTTTTTGTAATTCAGCTAATCATCTCAATCCCGCTTCTGAGTTTTGTGGGACGGGGAGTGGCCAAGGCGTAATTAACTAATTAACAATTCTTATACAAAGCCTAATATTTAATTAACATGTATTTACAAATATAAATATATACAAGTTTGAGATATTTACAATTAATCATCTTAATAGAATGAAATTTAAAGTTCAAGTTTAAAGTTATGGGGGACAGGAGCAGTCGTCTTGCTGCTATCAAAAAGGAATGTCTTCGCGTCTTTAGGATTATTTCTTTTCTGCCCCGCTCACTGGGGAAGCTGTTGCGCTTCTCGAGCTCCTTCTCAAGTGGGCACTTGAATTAGTGACGTCGGCTATTAAGTGGTTCACCCACCACATATATATATATATACATATATATATATATATATATATATATATATATATATATATATATATATATATATATATATATATATATATATATATACATTTCGTATAAGGAACTTTCCATTAATTTTTTGTAATATAGAATTAATTTTTTTAGGAAATAAAAGATTTTTTATATTTCTTATAAAATATATAATAAACCGGGGTGCAAAATACATCTACCTCTATGTGGTGCACATTGGGCAACGTTCTGTACCTCAAAATGATCTACAAAGTATAAGAAACTGTAAGAAAAGGTAATGGAAAACGCGATTAAAAGAGCACACTTTTTTATTACGAACTAAACTGTACTAACTTACTATTATGGAAACATAAAGTAGGAACATTTTCATTTATGGCTTATTAACATTTATGGCAAGCTTTTCTATAGGAAAAAATAATTTTAAATTTGAACTATATTTCTGAAAAAAATTTTCATAACTACTATTTGGCCCCCCTCTCAAAGCGGAGCATGATAGACCCCCTTTAACTGTGCCACTGGTAGAGCTCTATTGGATAGCGTCTCTCAAGCTTCGTTTATTACTAATGATTGTGCAACATATTTGGCATTAAAAAGAAACAAGATTAATGTTGAGGTTGGAGGATTAAATGGATTGCGTGTTAGTATCAATGGGACAATTAGTAATTACAATTATCTATAGAAAAGATAATGAATTCATGACAGACTGAATTTCTTAGTAGTTCCTAAAATTACTAATTTGACACTTTTGCAACAATTAGATATTGGTAATTTACATTTGCCTACGGGTATCGCACTTGTGGACTCTCGAATTTTTGAACCATCGAAAGTAGATATTTTGCTTGGAGCTAAAAATTTATTTTAAATTTTGAAACCTAGTCAAATTAGAATAAATGAACATTTTTTGCTCCAAAATACGTATTTCGGATAGTCAATTACTGGCATGCAATTCTACTAACAAAACTTTTTGTGTCTTAGTCGTCGAGAGAAGTGACCTGGACAAAACATTAAGGTCGTTCTGGGAGGAAGAAACTTCTTCTATGAGTATAATATTGCATGCAATATTTTAATGCAACTCATTCTAGAAACATTAATGGTCGTTATATAGTTGAAATGCCTTTAGTAAGAAACAAAGTTGAATTTGGTTTATCCAGAGATTTGGCCGTTAGAAAGCACAATAGTACTATGATTCGACTTGATAAAAAATCCAATTGTTAAGGAACTTTATCATGATTTTCTTAAAGAATGAGGATCTTGGGCATACGGAAGAAGTTGACGAAAGTGTTCTTCCACATCCTCATTATTATATTCCTCACCAAGCTGTACTAAGACCAGACAAAAGTACAGGCAAACTAAGAGTTGTATTTAATGCTTCAGCAAAAACTTCTAATTGTGTTTCGTTGCATGGTGGCATTAAAGGGTAAAATGAACTTTGGTCAACTCTGTTACGATTTCGTAAACATTTGATTGTTTTCACAGCCGATGTGCAAAAGATGTAAAAATTAAGGTTCATCATTCGCAGCAAGATTTACTTTGAATTGTTTTGAAAGATAGTGACGATGCTCGATTGAAAACTTATCGTTTGACTACTGTTACGTACGGAACAACTTGAGCTCCGTTTCTAGCCACCCGAACTCTTCTTCAATTGGCTGAAGATGAAAAGAAAAGATTTCCGCGTTAACGTCACTGGTAGTTAAAAATGATTTTTATGTCGATGACGTGCTTCAAATGTAGAAACAGCTTTAAAAATTCAGCATCAACTGATAGGCATATTGAAGCCAAGTGGAATGCATTTCTATAAATGGTACTCTAACAATCCTGAACTACTTTCACGAGTACCAACAGATGATCAAGAATATGTCTTTGGAAAAGATGAAAGTGCTTCTGTGAAAACGTTAGGGATGTCCTGGAATCCTAAGCAGGATAGCTTTCACTTTACATCGAACAGTACTGATTACCCGACCATCTAAACAAAAAGGAAAATACTATCATTCATTACCAAACTATATGACCCTTTGGATCTGGCCGGACCTCTTATTATGAAAACCAAAATTCTAATTTAAAAATTATGATTACCAAGTTTACCTTGGGATATAGAAGTTCCCGTGAAAGAAAGATTAAAAATTCAGAATTTTATTCGTAATATACAAAACATCGATTTGTTGCAAATTTACCGCTGTGTCATCCATATGGAAACTACACTTGTGGAAATTCATGGTTTTTCAGATTCTTCAAAACATGGAGCTTGTATTTTTGTCCGCTGGAAAGATAGCTTCAATAACATCAGCGTGCATTTGTTATGCAGTAAATCTAGAATAGCTCCAGTTAAACGAGTGACACTTCCACGTTTAGAAATTTTAGGAGCTTCTCTCAAAACTTGTAAACAAAGCTCTTGAGGCAATGCAACTTGATGTTGATGCAGGCCATTTTTAAAGATTCGACTATTGTTCTTTCATGGATAAGGACACCACCTCATCATTTAAAATGCTTTGTAGCCAACAGACCAAATAACAGACTTATCAAGCAAATTTGAATGACGTGTTAAATCAAAGGACAACCCAGCTGATCCATTAACAAGAGGACTTTCCATGGATGAACAGTGCAAACTTTGGACGCTAGGTCTTGAGTTTTTATATAGTGATTTAAGCTTGACAGCATACTATGACTGTGTATCTATTGATCCTGAAAATAACTTAAACCGTTAGTGAACACCTATGTTCAATCTATCGCACCAAATGACTATTTTGACAATTTCTACACACTCAAATAATTATTTGAAACTACTTCGAATTCTAAGTTTTGTTTTCAAATTCATTCGAAAGCTGTAGATAAAGGTAATATTTGGTCAATTTATTAGCTGTGCTGAACTTAATCATGCTCGTAACGTTTTAATTATAGATGCTAAAGGTAATAATTGGTGCTGATAATAAAATCCGTGGTGTTAAATTGAA